>AIHY01000365.1:0-18660 GCA_000331125.1 Phytomonas serpens 9T
TTCACACCCGCCGTAGCAGGAAGTGCTTCATCGCGAACCCCCTCCAAGATAGCGCCGGTTGAGAAGCCCAGTTGCGTGACGGAACCGTTGGCGTCAGAATTGATGCGTTCGGTTTGAAACTGAGGAGACTTCGGCGCCGCTTCCTGCAGCGCGTACTGCACCAGCTGCTCCAAGCTGCAGATCGCAATAGGGAGAATAATGTACTCCTTACCGTTCATGGTGAATATGTCATGTGCACGGACGATGTAAGGGCTATGGAAACGTTGTAGGTTCGCAGTCTCATGACGATTGACTTGGCGAAGGTATGCAGCTTGGTCGGTGCGCTTGAGTGCAGGTCTATCTTTTGAAGCCGTCGTAGACCCAGCGCTGATGTTGCACATCTTTACTGCGCATCGAGAGATATGCTCACCGGAGATATCTAACCCATCTCGCACAACACCGTAGGTGCCCTCACCAAGTAGGGCGCCAATAATGTAATTGCTAACCTTCTTGATGCGCTTGCGGCGCAGGTCGGTGCTTACCCCAAGAAGCGTTACTGGGAAGGAGGCCGGGGTGGGATAGCGCATAGACAGCAGGTCTTCCTCTAAAGACACAGGAGTAGACGTTTGGGATAAATTCTGACGAAGAGGAGCCAGCGCCTTAACTGTGGACTGTAAATGGGCCTTTGATAACTCAGTAACCGACTCTGTTTGCTTCTTTCTATTATTCTCATTGCTAATCTCATTTTTTTGAATACCACAACCCGCTTGATCGCCCGAAGCGCCCGGTGGGTGCCCCAGGTCATTACTGCTCTGTGGAAGGAGGGGATGCGCTTTGCCGAGGGTTGTATTACCTTCACGTGCATCGGTTCGAACTCCAATAGGTATTGCAGTGCGGTTTCTACGATGTCTGAAGGGCGACTGTGGCTTGTCTGACTCTTCTAAACCGTTCATATCAACTGCTCCCATTTCTCTAGATTTAGGAGCATTGTGATCAGTGCTGTCACCCATCAAGCCCTGAATAGGTAATTTAAATGAATTACCGTCTCGCTTTATAGCAGGAGTGCTTTTCATCATGTGGTAATCAT
The DNA here is from genome assembly GCA_000331125.1 of Phytomonas serpens 9T. Taxonomy (NCBI): domain Eukaryota; phylum Euglenozoa; class Kinetoplastea; order Trypanosomatida; family Trypanosomatidae; genus Phytomonas; species Phytomonas serpens. The sequence continues at coordinate 1,067 of AIHY01000365.1, forward strand.
TGGCCGGTTTCACTAGGCCACACTCCGACTCATCGTTCACGTCCCTGTATATTGTTTCGGCAATACCCCCCTCAAAACTACCGGAATCCTCGGCGATACCGTTTGCCCTCGTGTTCATACCCGCCACACTATCAGTTACGACCACGTCGGATAGTTTCGCCTGTGATTCCATAGCTCTAGTTTTTGTGTTCTCCTATTTGCTGTACAGATAAATCTATAGATACCTCTATATCTTTGTGCTATATATTAGTATGTCTCTGTATAATGTTTTAAATGAAAATTATATTTTCAATTTAACCTCCTACAATACGCTAAAGTTTTCAAATGTCGAACCAAGAAGCAGAAAAGGAGTAATGTTGATACTTCAAAGCAAAAATTAATGAATAAAATAATAATTTAAGCGTTCAATCCAAATATATTGTTATTTTACCTTCCATATCTTCTCTTCCCAGTTTAGTGGTTAAATCATCGACTAACACTTCCTAATTAAGGAAATCCTTCCCTTTCCGAAAGCACCTTACCGAAGAATTATGAAATACTACCATAATCATGACCTCAAAAAGAACAGATAAGAACAGCACTCTGGGAAAAACAATTGCATTCCTTATCAGCACAAAGTTCCATATAGCCCTCCTCAATGACTACAGTCAAAATAATGGTAGTGAAACAGCCGAAGTGTGGTTAACGTTCAATGATTGTAGCAACAAAAAATTGAGAAGACCACAAGCGCTGTGGAGCCATGTCCTACCCTAGAACTTATTTTGGGGTCCCCTGACCGCATTTGGTGCGGCTGTTGGATTACTTTTAATATGTGGTCTAGGAAAGAATCGATGCTGCGTAGACTGATGATACTCGTAGCGTGAAAGCGTTTCACGGACACTACGTCGGCGCTCATAAATCCAAAGGGAGGGCTGGGTCAACAGCGCCGCTGCTATGGAAAGCTCCGGAAGGTAGCTTATTCGCGGTGTATGCAGCGCCCGCATCAACGCCGCCGCGAGGGCTACGCTCGGCAATACCAGCAACGGATTTGGAAAGTTCGCTGTCAACAAAACATCCGTTAGCCCGCAAAAGTGATGTTGCGCATGGACCTCCAGGTGGTCTAGCGATATCGGCATCCGCTGCGATACACGAGCTGCGAGGTTGAGCATCCCGCCGTTGAAACTCGTCCCCGCGATGACCCCACCCAATCCGGACTTCCGCCTTACCCACTTTGGAAGGGTCGGGGTGATCAGCCGCTCCAGCATTGAGCACAACGAAGCCCACTCGCTGGCGAGCATGGGGTTTGGGCTGCTACCGTGCAGGTTGTAGCTCGCGGCATCGCGTCGCTGGATGTCAACGACGCCATATCGATGTGCCTGAGCGACATCGACGGGTACGCGGAATTCAAGCAGCCCGTTTCCATCCCCTGATGTCGCTGGCGCCAAGACCGCGTCGTTCGCCATGATTTCCTCCGCAGTCTGGTCGCCACTCCCCTCGTCGCACCACGCCAAGGCTTTTTTGTAAATCGACGCCCTCTCCTCTGGTGGGGAATCTTCGGCAACGGAAAGGATATCCTGCACGTCCTCCGCCGCAGAACTGTCCGTGCCGAAGAGGCGTAACCCCATCTGCGGGTCCTCGTCGATCACCAGAAGGCGCTGCGGCACGACACACCGGCTGAGGGCCGCGTGTGCAAGAAACGCAAGCTGTGCGATCTGCGCCTTTGCCAATAAGGCGGTGGACGAATCAACCCCTTTCGCCTGGGTTCTATGGAGGCGGTTTTCGTCTTTACGGTCATCCATCTCTCGGGAGAAACGGCATCGCTTCAATTTCGCACTGGATGCCTTCTGGAGTAATTGGCGAAGGCTGTTGCTGTCCTCACCCTCATCACTCCCTTCTCCCACTACAGCGCCAGCCGTCTCCGAACGACGACCTGGAGTAGATGAGTCGTGGGCTGTTGTACGATAAACCCTTTCACGCTTAGCCTCATCCTCATTCCTGGTTCCTGTTACCGCCTTCCGTTGACTTCCAAACGGCCATTCGACATGAAAAGTCTTGCCGAGCACGCGAACGTCAATCTTGAATTCCCGCGTGAGGTCTGCCGCTAATTGTTCCGCATTCTCAGCAAGGCAGAGCGGCCACGTCAACACCGCTGCGCGTTCACTAAGGCCTCCATACACATCCCGTCGCATCGCACCGCTCAAGGTCGTCAACTTATTTTGGATATCCACACACGTACGACTGCTCAGTGAGAACGGCCTCGTCGGCACCCCACCGGATACAGCCCCCCAACTATCCCCCACAGACTCCAGGCAGAGCGGCAGCTGCGTCTGATAGATCATATCCCGCACAGCGCTACGTGCGGCATCCACACGAGCGACGCAGAGCGAAACCACACCACCGGTTCCGATATCGATCGCGGCGCGAACGGGGAATTCTTTGATGTGTTGCCCACTAAACACGCCAAAGGTCGGTTTATCGCCAGGGTCTCCGCGAGGGTTTGCCTCGCCACTAGGGGGCACGTGCGACATAAAGCGTTTTCCCAACCAAGGCTTCCCATCGGGAGGTAGTTGCATAAAGCGGAAGGTATACGAACTCATCGAGGCGTCATGGCAGCGACGTCTAAACCCTAAAGTGGCATGTAAAGCCCCCAAAGGAAATTTTCCCGTCATTTCGCATAGATACGTAAAACTTTTGACGGTGAAGGCTCGTAACACACTCAGTTATTTAAACTCTAGCGATCTTCCAACCACTTTTGAATTTAAATATATCTAACAAAAAAGATATCTCAGGGGGGAAAGATGAAAGAAGATCATCCAAAAGCTAGAAAAGTCAACAGTTATCGATATTTTTGTTACTAAAAATAATCTACGTATTTCACAGTCATGCCTCCCAAAGTCACAACAGATGGCAATGGTATGTATATATATATATATATATATACATGCATATACATTCTCAATGTGTAATATAGTTTGAAACGGAGAAATAGGCTCCGCAAAAATTCCCATACTAAGGGGAAATAATATGAGTAATCAATAATTTACATTTGCACGAACATATACACACAATACAGGTATATATGTATTCTAAGGAAATGGAAAAAGCACCACTCACGTACCACCTGATCATGCGGCTCATGGTTGGCATATCACTCTTTTAGAGGAAGGAGTTGGGAAAAAATATTCCCCTCCGCCGCAAATTTTTCATTTTCCCAAGTGTGCCCATTGAAGTTATGGAGGATCCCCCGTCTAGCCCTTCCCCCCTCACACCCCTTGGCCTCAACGCGTCAGCGCAAACCCACCCCCGGCAAATTGGCGCTGATTCTTCGGCTTCTGCAGCCTAAAGTTCGGCCCAGGGACGCCGGTGGAGAGTACGTGGAGCAGATCCTTCTCACGCGCGTAGGCGCGCTCGCGTTGCGTGAACCCGGCTGGCAACCGCCCTCCTTCCGTCCCCGGTGGAGGCTGACCCCGGTGAGAAAGGATTCGCTGCGCGGAGGCAGGGGAACGCCGCGAGGGCGCGAGGGGTCCGCTCGAGGCGAGGCCGGCTTTTCGCATCGCGTGGGGGTTTTCCACCCCTGCCGAGTGCGGCTCGCCGCGATTCCGCTCGGTGGGAGAGGGGTGAGTGGAGGTGGCGGCGGCGATCGTCTCACGGGCAAGCTGCGCGACGGCGGTGGAGCTTCCCCAGGTTTGCCGCCACTGCAGCGCCTCGCGCCAGTAGAAGTCTTGCTTGGTCTTCTCATCGTAATACTTCTTCTTCGCCTCCGCGAGCTCATCGTTGAGGGTGCGCACCTCATCCTCCAGAACCTCCGCGTGCTGCTCCAAGTCTCGAAGCTCGTTGAACATAGAGTGAAGCTGTTCATCGCGCTTTTCGATATTCTCCTGGAATAGCGCGAGATCCTCCATCGCTTCGGGACCGGGCATGCGCGCCAGATGGCTGCGTAGCTTTGTGTACTCGTCCGCTTTCTTCCTAATCTCTTCGGTTAGCTCCACACACATTCTAGATTTTTCGATATAACTACGCTGAAGGAGCTGCACCTGGGCAAGCGCCTCCAGGAGCATTGGCGCACTACCTTCCAGCCTCCGCCAACGATGGATATTGACAAAGTTTTGCACCTCGTCGGTGAGAGCACGCACGTGTGCACGCTGTTGATTTAGCTCACGCTGGTACTTGATAGTCTTCTTTTTTATCTTTTCCATGTAGTGCAGCCGTATGAGACTACGTCGGCAGCGCAACCTCAGCTCCGCGAGACGATCCCGTGTATCGATGATTTCGTCAACGCGTCTGTCATAGTCTGCGGCTTTACTCACTAAATCGCTGGCCTGTAGACGAACCTTATCGTAGATCAAGCCTACCTCCTCATTCTTACAGATGAGCTGCGTCGCGAGAATATTGCAGTCGTTTGTAACCTTCTTGAGTTTGTAAAGCTGCTTCTGCTTCTCCGCATCGCATTTGGCAATAACCTGTTCCAGTTCGAAGGCCTCCGCTTCCAGCGCGGCAACGCGTGACTTGGCCTCCATGCAGTCATCATGGACATGCTTGAAGCGCTCCTCGGTATTGGTCATGTCGTACCGGAGCTGCTTGTTCACGGTGTGGAGCTGGAGGAATTCCGTTTCTGTCCGGATGAGCTCCTTCTTTATGGCTTCAATGGTCTCCTGCTTTGCCTGCTGGTGCGCCAACATCTCCCCCCGCTCGGTCTCCATCTCACGCAATTGCTTCTCCGCACGATTACGGTCTGCCTTGACGCGATTCACTAACTCTTGTTGCGCCTTATGTTTTTTCTCGAGCATCGCATAGTGCTCTTTGAGGCTTTTCAGCTCCGTGCGTTTGGCACGGATGGCGTCTAGAGTTCGGTGGTACTCCATTGTGGCAGCCTGCACCGCGGAAAAATGTTTATCCTTCTTCTTTTCGAGATCGAACACTTTCTTGCGAAGCTGCTCATTGCTTTGTAAGTAGGTAAATAGATCTTGTTCGAGACGCCGGACCTTGCCTTCCTCAAGAACCTGCACGCCCTCTACCTCTGCCCGGCTGTTTTCCTTTACAGATTTCGCCGCTAACGCCTTTGTCTTTCGAAGCATGACCCCCCTCATGACCCCCTCAACACCCTGAATCTTCGCCTCCTCAAGCACCAGCTCCTTCATGAGCCCATTGAGGGTCTCGTTGTTGGTATTCGATCGCAGGATGAGCGCATCCCGCTCCTGCACGAGCTTACTCAGCTGCTCTTGCTGGTCGCGCGCCGTGGCTTCGGTGTTGCTAAGTCGCTTAGTGACCTTTGTCAGCTCCCGCTGCTTTTCCTTCATGATCGCCGTCTTCCGAAGAAGCTCCGCCTTCAGCGTTCCATTATACTGCTCAGTCGCGGCTAGCTGATCGGCCTCCGTCTTGATACGTTGCTGACGCTCCTCGAGCTGCCGAATGATCACGGTATTGCTCTCCTTCGCAGCCTCCACCTCCTTGCTGAGACGCCGCTCCTCGGCATGGAGTTGCTCCACCGCACGCTTCACCTTCTCCACTTCCAGCACGTGTTGCTCCGTCGTGTTGCGGTAGTTCTTCGCACTCTGTTCCTTTGCGCTGCGCTCACGTTGCTCGGCCTCCATCGCGGCTAACAACGCCTGATAGGTGGCAGTTTTCGCCTCAAGGGCTTTCCGTGTAGTCACCTCTTTTGTGCTTAAATCTTGCATGCGACTCAGGTAGTTGGTGTGATCCGCCTTTAGAAGGGTACCATCCGAGATCAAAGTGGCATGTTCATCCTCACGGACCTTTCTTGCCTGAAGAAGGTTCCGCAAGGCGACTTCGTTACCAATGGTAAGCCCCGCACTACGCTCCACCTGCTCGTCCAAATCTGCTACCTGCTTCATGAGAACCTGAATCAGTTCACGGCTCTCGACTTCTCTGGTGTGCGCCATGTCTGCCATCGCCCAGGCCTTTTCGATTTCCTTCCGCAGCGCTGCGATACTCTGCGCGTCCTCTCTGGATAGCTCCAGAGCGGTCCCGATGCGGCCCTCATGATCCTTGAGTTCATCGCGCAATTCTTTTATCTTCTCCATCAAATGGCGTTCGCCTTCGTGGCTCTTGCTAAGCAGACGGTAGATTCGCTCGTACTCTAGCTTTAGCCGCTCGAACCGCGGCTCCGCGGAGAGCTCCTGCATGACCTCAACATAGCGGTGCTCTATATTCTCTAGTGCTACGATCGGAGGGTTGGCATTTTGGTTGGGATTCGTCGCATGTGTATCGGTATCGGGAGAGTCTGTGAATTTCACCTTCTCAGAAGGGTTCTCCGCCAAGACCGGTTCGTGTGGTGTCTGCATAATAAATTTTCCTTTGATTCTGTGCCTGCCTTGAGTTAACTTCCCTCCTCCCACCTACTCTTTTTAGCTGTCGTGGGACTTGTTAAGCTAAAGTAAACCTACAAAGGAATCAAAGACAACTAAAATTCTCAAAGCTTAACTCAATGGCACTCATGTAAAATGATAAAACTAGCAATAGGAAAAGACAAAGATATCCACTCAACAATAAAAACAAAGCGCTTTTAGGGCATGCCAAGCAATTTGTTTAGAAATAAAGTAGGCGACTAATAGCTTAATATAAGGAGCGAACGTCCACGTACACGCAGACAACTGCGAGAAGCTCTTGACACGGACGAGGTTTTTTTTATCATGGAACTCCCTTGAAAGTAAGCTTTTGTACACACCAATTACCACACTCCACGTGTTGCATGTAGTCCGTATCATTCCTCGCTCTCTTCATTTTTATTTTTGTCCCCTATTCAAAATAATACGATTACACTCTCGGGCAAGCTCCGTAAGTGAGACGCGCCCCCTAAGCGTGATAAACTTCGCTATCATTGGAAAGTGCCGCTCCGACATGACGACAAACTTACCGCGATCGTCAAACACACCAAAGAGGCGGTCCTCTCGAATCAACTGCTCGATCACAGCGACAAGCTCCTCCACGGAGACCTGCAGCATACGCGAGGTATCCTGCAGCACGAGTATGTTTGACGGTTTGTTGTCGTCATCCCCGCCATCGCAGGCGTGGCTCTGGGGCAACGAAGCCGCCGTAGGGCAGTTCCCATCTGCGGAAACGCTGGCGTCCACCTCGTTGGCGCGCTGCATTAAAAAGGAAATGACTTCCTTACGTCTCCGATGGGTCTCCTCCTCCAGCTCGCCACGCTCATCGACCGCTATCTGGCCTACCCACTTTGCGTACTCCTCTTCCTCCTGCTTCCGCTTCGCTCCGCGCAGCTCCTCGAGCGCGGCATTTTCGCGTGCTGCCAATTCCTCCTCGCACTCAGCGCGCTGAGCCTCACGCCGGATTGCCTCTTCCTTTTTCTGGCGTCGCGCCTCCTGTTCGGCCTCACGGGCCTGCTGCTGCTCCTCACGTGCCCGCTCTTTTGCTTGCTTCATCCGTTCTAGACGGCTTAGAGCTTCGCGAGGATGCGTGTCGGCCTCCTCGGGGGGTGCAGTGGAATCATCTCTGGCGTCACCCTCCCTTCCACCTCGTCTACGCGTATGTGCGGGGCGACGCTGCCGCATCCCTCCAGCTTCACCTCGTCGCATCGCCCGTTGTGATCCTACTCGAGCGCCTTCGCTACCGCTATTTTCCCCGTCACTGCTGTCATTATAATCCGTGTTTAATGCTGCGGCTGTAGGTCCAACTCCATGTCTCTGTAGTGCTTTTCTAAGCTTCTTGTTCTTTTCTCCCTTGAATTTCCCCCTTACACACCATCGAATAACACCGAAGGGGGAAAGCAATATAATAAGGAAGAGTATCCCAATTGAAACGATAAAATACGAAATCATAGTTTTGGGTACTCTTTATTTTAAAAAGAATAGCTATAGATATATATAGATACTACGTCTAAATTTCTAAATACATATTTCTCATATAAGGGAAAAACAGTGTCAGTGTAATAGGGATGCAAAGTAGGTGCAACTTGACTCAATGAGAAAAGCAGTAGGAGGTGGAAGTAACAAAATGCACTTCCATCGCTGCATACACTGTGTGTATGTATGCGCTTTAGTAATAGGAAAAAATTACAACTCACAAAGGTTAAATATGGAAAAAGTATTTGTCAAAAGTATTTCCTCTTCCTGATTTACACATCAAGTGTATAACACTAAAGCACTTGGAAAACACAAACTAAGTGAAACAATAAGTTACAAAATAAATGAAACAAACAAAACAATCAAATTCACTTAATTCCCATTAATCGATGTATATGTGATATTAGCCCAAATTGCACTAAAAATATGTTTGAAAGTGTAACTTATACTAAAAAAATATATAATTGCATATCAGAAAAATAAACGGATTCACTAAGGAAGCATAAAGGACACATTGCACCCTACTTTATTCATCCACTAAGCAACCATATTCTGATTACTCATTTGCTTCTTCCACATTTGCCGTCGGAATCATGCATGAAACTATTAAATATGATTGCAGAAAACACTGTTCACATATCAGTTCAGCAACAAAGCTCCCATATGAAGGTAAAATTGAATTTGTGTCCCAAAATAAAAGCAAACTACCAAATAAAAAACTCTTCGGAGAATAACACATCTGCATCTCCTCTCAGGCAGCAAAATCCTGATGACAAGCAAGAAACTGAGCAATCCACTGAAATTAAATACAATTTCTGAAATAGAAAAGTTTCAATGGTAATAGAACCGTGCTACATTGAACACTGGCTCATTTTACTAGAAGAGAAAGGAAAAAACAGAATCGTAAAGTTCACCGTATCCGATACTGACAGAAAAATCCAAAAGATTAATTTCTCTAGAGGATATATGGGGAACAAAGCAAGCGAAAAAAATAAGAAATTCACAAAAATAAAACTACCCACAATTCTTAAACAAATGCATACATAAGGAATGGGTCATTCTCCCAATAAATTTACATCAAACGAATATATGTTACTGAACTCCTAGCAAGAGACCTGAGATAATCGTCTAGAAGTATTGATTAATTCTAAACAAATTATTAAGATTGAATAGAAACGTATATATACATTAGAACCCATCCAGCATATTTTATTGCTATTGAACCTGGAAGATGCTCATAGTAAAGGAATACGCTGAAGAATATAAGGCTAAAGAACTTAAGGAAGGCAGTCTACTTGTAGGAGACGACGAATGCATATATCATTCTTTATAAAATGGAAAAAATGACGATAGATCAATTAAAGAGAATAACTATTGGTAGCACGATCACGACACGTGGCTGCCTTTTCTATTAACCTAAAACATTTTAGGTATTTACATTTAAAACCTCATACGTATGGAAAACAACCTATAGCACACTGCTGCAAAAATATTAATACTCGGGGAAAAAAATGAGATCACACAACTATTTAGAAGGAAAAGACAGCAGTACACGTACTACTAATACAAATAAGGCATAAGGACAACTCAGGAGGCACTCAAAACTAGTGCGCGCACAGGCACTGGAAAAATATTAATAATAAACATGAAGTAGGGCAAAAAAAAGCGCTGATCCAATTTTCTGCGTGTATGCGTTTATATGCATAACACTTATACAAAAGGATTCAGCATCATCCTTCTTAATATCTACAAAAGTTAATAACCACAACTCCCCAATGCTATAGAGTTTAGATTGAAAATGTTGAAATAACAAAGCAGAACAAAACGGACAATGCTTAAGAAAAAAACTGTATAAGAAATGTGGTGTCAAAAATAATTCGCATAAACAATAAAGGAAAAAATAAAGCAGGATGCTTGTAGTTCGTCCGAAAAAAATATTGATCTATATCTCTGTTGATGTAGTTGAGTCAAAATTATAGGGAACCAGAGAATGGCCTACGACTATCAAAGACATTCTTGTAGGGGATGAATCAATATGCCCGGACGTACCTTGAATGATGACGAAAAAATCAGCATTAAATGTAACTAGGTAAAAATATATAGACACATCTCTGAGATAGTTCTTTATAGGACAGAACACTTACTTTTAATCTCGTATGTCAACACATTTAACTGACGACACAAACACACACATGCATATATACTCATGCATATATACGAGTATGTGCACTTGTAATGATCTGGTGTCTTCAATTCTATGAGTTGTCTGCTTCAAGACTACATGTCAGCTCCAATTTACTGTTCAGTCCCGTTTATTTCTAGAAATAATCCGTATATTCCCATCGTGTAGCTCTTAGAGACGGAGGGCATAATAAAATTATTACGGCAACTTTCGCAGCGACACCCGCGTCGGTGATGTATCTTCACGTATGTGGCTAACAGTTTGAAAAGCTCTCACAGCAGACTTGCTTTCGTTTTTTACATTTGGACTCTCAATCACATCTAGTTTCGAACCTGACGAATGATTAATGCGTACCGACGAGGGGAAGGAAGGAGTGCTGCGATTCTTAGACTTGGTAGTCCCACTAGGCTTGGTATCTTTTGGCAATTTTAGCAAACTGTTTGGTGACATGATGGGGTATTCTGGAAAGGAAACCAAAAATGAATCGTTACCATCATCGCCCTTTTGGGAGCTGACCGATTGGCGATACACGATTGGTGCGAAATGTGGCAGCGGGAGTGTTTGACTGAAAGCAACGGCGGGGGGGAGACTGTCCTTCGGGTCCTTCTGTTCCTCCTTTGTGCTGACATGCGTACCGTTATTAGGATCATCCTCAGATCGCATACCGTCCATACCCCTGCAGGCACTGGGTTGATTTTCAGCGGAAAAGTGAGCGGATAATTTGCACTGAGCGTGGGATGCGACATCATCCAATGAATCCAAAGAGCTCTGAAGCGTCAGTGCCTCCTCATGACGGGTGCCCGCCGCAAGTTCACTTCCTTCCAGCGGACCGCGATCCCAGTTTGAGGAGACCGAGAGAGGGTTGCCGCCGCTCACCGACATCGTTTCCGCAAGCATCCTCAGCCTTGAGGGCGTGAAAGGCTCCGTGGCGTCGGTCGAAGGTGACCACTTCCGGGTGTTGGGCGGTTGAGAGGGCGCCAACGACGCCATCGAGATGGTCTGCGCGAGGCCTTTGGAGATGCTGGTGGTCCGATGGCGGGTTCCCTTCCGGGAGGCCCCATTCTCACCCCCGGCGCCGTTGTCATACGAGAGGGGTGGGCAGGCGACGCGAACCGGGGCCCGTCGGCCGCTCGGAGCCCAGGAGGCACCCATCTTGCCGCCGCCCTGCCCACGATCGCCACTGGTGGACTCCTGCAGGGTATCCAAGAGGACCGAAGGGACGATCGCCGCAGGGGTCTGACGGTGGTGGGAGGCGTGGAAGTACGTCACCTCTTCATCGGTGATGGAGGTGGGGACCTCGATGACCACGTTCCTGCGGCCGTTTCGCTGCATCAGGGACGGCTCGACGCGAGGGAGCCCTCGGCCGTTCAGCTCAGAGGAAACCCCGGTGGCGGAAAGACTAGGGAAGTCATTGTAAGCACCTGAAACGCTCCCATCCATCAGCATCGGTAATGGCGGGAAGGCCTCCTCAGGTAGCTTTTGGCTCCCTCCTAGTGAAGTGAATTCATCTTGCTTCGACCGAAGGAGCACATCGTGTGAATCACTAGTTTGAGTTTCTCCTTGGTTATCCTCTCTGCCTTGGGAGGCTTCGTTGCGACTGGATTTACCGTCGTCCAGTTTATCAGGAAGGATAAACGCATTCGTGCGACCTCTGACCCCTGACGTGCACGGCATGGGAGGGAGGGGTCCCATCGGGTATTGATAAGCCGCTGACCCACGAACCGTTTCTCCATTTCCCCCACATTCGTTGTCCCTCTCTTCCGACTTGATACCAGATAACGGGAGCGTGGTGCCTTTCGTAGGTGGGGATTGGTTAAACAACGATTCCTTTGAAGGACGTCGGGACTCATGCAAGGTCGGTAATACGGAGAGATCGGTAGTCGTGATTTCGTCGGTGTTCAAGAGGGACATCAAGATCTGTTGCTCCCCATCCCCTTCACCTGCTGGGGTGTCTTTTGCCTCACTTTGGCTCACACTGGAAGGACTTACTTTTTGCTCAAGGAGTCGAATAATCTTTAAAAGGTGGCGGATTATGTGAGAAGTGTTTCGCTCCAGCAACAGGCGCTTTCGAACTTCCTCTCGTAACCCTCGATCAAGAGTCTTGGTGCGTTTCCTCATTTTCCGCATCTGAAGCATAACCTTAGCTATCTCCTGGGTGAGCGTAAGTGAGACAGAGCTGAGGCTCATGCCTTTGCAAAAGGTTTGCCGCAAGCTGGATGACCTTCCGACGTGGGAAACTCTCATCCACTCATTCCCCTGACCGTCACTCCCCTCGGTCCCCTCATTGCAGGAAGATGAATCCACTGGTGATGTCCTCGTACACCCTGCCGTAAGTGACGAGTGCACCGATGAACGTGAGGGGATGCTCCGTATCGATGCACCTAGAGATGGAACGCGCTTTAGTGTGCTCGAGACCTCATTCACAAATTGTGGCATACTACTCCCGCTATCCCAATGTTTTTCCTCCTCAGGTATGCGATCCGCCATAAGCGAGCAGGAAGGTGCCTTGTGGTTTTCCAAATCAGTCATCTCCTCTTTCCGCTCGCAAGAAGCTCCTTCTAGTGCGCTCAGCCTCTTTAAAATGCTATGCAAAATGTCCTCAGTGACCATCACCTTTGGGTTGGTATCCCCTCCCCCCTGCTCAGCTGTCGTGCGGCCATTCGCTACCTTTTCATCAAGGTTTTGAAATTTTAGACCCCCAAAACCAACAGGCTTCACATCTTGTTCAGACTCCGTCGGCAGCTTTACGTCACTCAGATGTAGAGGCTCAAGGCTCATAGTGTTTTGAGTTTCTTTTCGCATTATTCCTTCGCTATACATCGGCATGCAGCGAGGTAAGGGTGATCTGGAAGAGGGAAGTGGGCTGATCACATTGACTTCCGCATCCACACTTTGGGCAATACTTCCTCCTGGTCGGCTCTTCTTTTTATTCCCAGCTCCACGGCCAAGCAAAATATCCTTGCATGAGGGTTTGCGAGTGAGTATCTGGGGTCTCATTATCGTTTAGTGCAAAATAATTGCGTCAATAAACGGAATTGCAAACAATATTTCTGGAATAAAAAAGTAAGCCTATATATACATATACGTATATATACGTGGAAGGCGAAATTAAGTGAGTGTAGAGCAATATGACACTTTGCTTAGCGCGTATATGACGAGTATGATGCACAAAGAGGCAAGCCTTCAATACGCAATGGAGCTGTTCCTCGTTTGCGAATATTGTTTGCGTTACTTACTGTATCCTATATTGTCTAACCCCTTTAAAGGAAATATGCTTCATCAGAAAAGGGATAAATTGTATTATTAAATAGAAAGCAATAGGTTGGCGATGATTAAAGCATAATATGTATTAGCTAAACGAATCGACATAATTGATCAAATGATTCTCAGAAGAAGTGTCTTTGGGGGAAAGGATGTATCCTATCATACGTACACAATATGCAGCCTCCTACAAATACCTACTTCATTCTACCTCACGTATTCCTTAGATAGCCTCGCCGCGACTAAAGATAAAAATCCTAAAGAAGAAAATAAAGATAAAGCAACTATAACACATTCTCGAAAAGAGGGAAACTATAGTATGTCTGTCAAAGAAAAAATCACTGGCACATATACTTTGTCTCTATGATAAAATGACAGTATATTTCGTTATTCAGGTTTTATTTTCATTATTCATTTTCTCCCGTCGACGTGTCGCGGAGTCCTGCAAAACCCCACATACCTTGCATGGCTCTAAGATGCCTCTAGACACGGCATCTCGCCAACAGCGCTTGTGGTAGGCGGCACCACATTTAGGACAGATGTGTATATGGAGGATATCAATCGTTAAAACAAAAAAGGGTAGCACAGCCTCAGGAAGTTTGCTCAAAAAGCTTCTGTCGCAATCGCTATTAGAATTAGCACACCCACAGCGCCGCTTGCCGCAAGCAAAAGTGTCCTTTTTGCACTGCCCATTATTATGATTCTGACACCTTTCCTTTCTCTTTGAAGCTTCCAACTCATCCCCTACTTCAGATACTTGAGTACGTAGAAAGTCCTCAGCTAAGTTAGCAGGACAGCACAGACGGCATACATCCGAAGCATGTCGTTGGCAGGTCGTGCAACCACGACTGTAGCCGCAGACACCACAACATTGTTGGAAAAGGTGCCATTTCATAGCTTGCCGTATACAATGTAGTATCTGGAGTACACTACAAGATGCATAAATTAGCGCCATTGGGGGTAGGGCATTGGAGATAACCCCTGCAACGTCGTCATCGCCGTGCACCGAATTGCCGCCTCGCGAGACAGATAGATGCGTCCGGCATTGGTCCTGAACCTGCCTCAGGGGACCGGCATTCGTGGTATGGCTTAGTGCAAGGGCAAGCATTTCATGTCGATCCTCATCATCCCCTGAGAAATATTTGAGTCCCACCTCCATCTCATCGTTCGACCGGGTAGGTGACGATCTTTCTTCACTGGGTAACGACTTCGCCAGTCGATGGAGCGGTCCAGGACAGCAACGATGGAGCTCCAATAAGTCCGCAAAGGACCAGAGTTCAGTGCCTTCCAGGTAATACCGCTGTCCTAATGGCACATAGCATGCAGCATCCGCCCCGTCATCCCGTGCACTTGCAGAAATATCACCGTAGAAAAGCTGACGAAAGTGAGCACACTGAATGCAAACTTCCCACAGTGTGTTAATCTGCACTCGTAGCGCGTAAGCAATATCCAGCGCTGGGACCCTCTTATATAAGCTTGGGTTCACCGCTCCCACCGCAAATAGTGGTTTATCCTGATACCGCACCCAGAAATCCTTTACAGCATCACACACTGCATACGGGGTCGCATCCCAATCCCACAACAGCCGCGACGGGATCGGTGAAACCTCCCCGTGATGGCACGCACGACAGTAGTATCGGTTTGTGTAATGGCAGAACCGCGCGGCTCCGTGAAAAGAAAATTTCAGGAGCCGCCACAACGCTGGTTGGGCGTTGAGTGAATTCAGACAGCCAGCGCAACGCCCCCGCCGTGCCTCCACTAAGGCATCCTTCTCGGAAGAAGTACGCAGCTCAGCGCGCATGAGCATTAGATGCGCCCAGCCTGCACAACAGTCAGACGTAGCTCTGCATTCATGATCCCTGCGGTAGCCTGGCGGTGAATGCAGGCCATCACCCATCATTGCGAGCTCAGGTATCGGAAGCGATTTGAATCGCCGCCACGCTGAACCTGCCTTGAAGGTCACAAAGCACTGCAGCAGCGGCTGAAGTGGTGCGTTCGGGCAAGTGCCTGTATCCTTCGGAGCGTCCTCCTCCAGCCCGTCATCTGAAGGGTCGTTGTGGAGTTCTCCACTTGCGTCTATGTATCCTGCCCCAGAGGCCGGCAAATCAGGCTGGAGGGACGAGCTTATCTGCTCCATCCCATCGTCCTTCTCATACCCACCACCATCCGTGGATTCGCAGAGGAGATCACAGCCCAAGCCATCGCAGCTGAGGGCCGACGGCCCCACACCAAGCGCGGCAGTGAAGGGAATGGCAAGCCTACCTGGGAGTGAACAGCCGCCTGTGGCGGCACCAGCGGCCGTACTACCGGGCGGTGAATCGGCAAGGGAAGTAGGCGGGGAAGACCCTAACGGCAGCGCTCTACTCTCTCGAACTGAAAAAAAGGGCTCCTTACCATTTTGGGGGCTGGGCTTGTTATCGAATACAGTATTTGGAGAAACGGGATCCAACTTCAAGAATCTCGTGGGGTGGTTAGCATGCAACCTGCTGGAAGTGGAAGAAAGACTATATGGACGAGGTCCACATGGAAAGATAGACTTTTCCTCATCACAAGGCTCTTCCTTGATGATCACCGCATCCGTGCTGCACTGAAGCGATGGAACTTCTGCACCACTGTTTGGCAAGTTTTGTCCATTGATATTAGCACGGCTCAGAGTTCCGCAACGATATGCTAAAAAGCAATACCGTTCTTGAAGACGCTGAAATCGGGCACGACAAGCATTTGCAGAAGCGCCACTGGATTCACTAGACTGTGTTGATGGCTTATTAAGGAGCGTTTCTATAAACGAAATGAGGTCCTCGATGTTTTTTATGAGTAAAACTACATCTGGCATCCCCTTTTATCGATTTCCCCTTTAAGTACCCCCAAGAATGTTTATCTCACCCTTTTGGTGAAGCTTGGGTAAAAAAGAGAAGAAGTGACACCATAGCACTACCCATATAGAGTTGAGTAGAACATACAAATTGTAGTTAGACTTCAAAAGCCGTAAGGAGACGTTCTTACGCAAAATTCCGTATAGAATAGTAATATAAGATGTAAGCAACACCCCATTGAGAATGTTAGTGCTCAATGCACCGACTCATGTTAGTA
Source organism: Phytomonas serpens 9T (assembly GCA_000331125.1). Lineage (NCBI taxonomy): Eukaryota > Euglenozoa > Kinetoplastea > Trypanosomatida > Trypanosomatidae > Phytomonas > Phytomonas serpens. The sequence goes on from AIHY01000365.1 coordinate 17,399, forward strand.
GAATTACTAATGAAAATAAAACAAAAATAATTTCGTTGATTGTAGTGAATTATGACTACACATACACTTAATCTGTTATAAGCAAAATCGCCATAGGCATTTATACAAAGCTCAACCTTACCTCTAATGATAGATGTTATCAGTTTAACATTCTAAATGTATTCTAATTAAATGTTTTCCGCTTTAGGAGCGTCGTTCTATTTAATTTAGATACATTCCTATCCACCTTAGCGACGCTTTGAGGATTTCTTCTTCTTAGATGCATCAGTGCCGTCCTTAAGGTCCCGTATCACATGCTCCAAACGGCGGAAAGCCAACAACTCATTCTCACGCAAAGCAGAATCCAATGCAGCATTGGTTACGCTGCCAGTGTCGCCAAGACGACTAACTCTATCTTCCAAGCCTTGCAATACAGCAATTATTTTCACGTAAAGATCTTGCTTTTCATTGCCGTCCCCGACGCTAAGCTTAGAAACCTCCCTAATCAATTGTTCTCCCCGATGGGAGGGTAGATGGGAAGAGGAATTGTCAGCAAGAGACCTAGGTCTGCTTCCTGTCAAAGGAGCCCTTGTCGATCGCAGTGAATTGCGTGCAGAAACAGCAAAAATGTCAGTGTCCTTTTGTACGTGAGTAGGCAAGGAAAGTACATGAGTTCTTGCAGACAAAGTATCCAGTGGAGTCATTTTACTCCGTGGTTTCCCAGATTTGGAAGAAACACCCTCAGGAACCATAGAAGAATCCCTGCCTGGCCAAGCAAGGGAACTTCTAGACGTGGAAAGAGGAGAACGTAATGAAGCAAAAAGATTAGAAGAAGAAACAGTCGAATCCAAGATCCTTGAATGGCGATTATGATCATCCATAACTAAAGAACGGAAACGAGAGGAAACCAGACGAGAAGAACGTAGAGAATCCTTAAAATCTACTGAAGTTTCGCTTAACTTGATAGAGGCAACTGAATTTAACTTATCATTAGGAAGAAGCTGCACGGGAGCCTTGAGAGAAATGTTTGCACTATCGCACGTAGGCAAGATAACATTACCCTCGAATTCAACAGGACCTGAGGTATGCTCCGAACGCTCCGCATCCGCCCGAGCRAGCTCCTCCTTCACGGCATCGCGCTCACGCACCGCAGCACTCACGGCGTCCTCAAGCTCCACGGCAGCGCTTGAAAGCTGCGCACGGAGCTCCGAACGCTCCGCATCCGCCCGAGCAAGCTCCTCCTTCACGGCATCGCGCTCACGCACCGCAGCACTCACGGCGTC
>AIHY01000367.1:0-12536 GCA_000331125.1 Phytomonas serpens 9T
GAAACGGGCCGTCACGGGCGGCTCCTCCGCCTTCGGAGGGGGGGAAGGGGGCTCGTCCAGGTTGGGCTCCGAGCGCGGCCGCGACATCGTGTCCTCCACGCCTTCCTGGATAACCCGGCCGGCTTCTCCAGCCGCGTGGTCCTCCCCACCGTCCCGGGGCGGCTCAGCGTCGCCCGCGTTTGGCGTCGTCCCAACGGGTGTGCCGGGGGGTCCCTCGGCAGCACGCGCCGCGGCCCGGGAGGACAGCTGGCGCTGGAGCAGCCAAATGCAAAGGAGCATCACGACGTGCCCCACGGTGTACTGCACGACGCCCATTGACCAAGACCCGGCCCACGTCGCGATCCCGGAGGCCAGGAGGTTCCCCACACCCCACCCGATCGCCCCGAAGGCGCGCACGAAGGCCCATCGCACGGCCTTGCTACCGCCGGCCGGGAACAGCGCGAGCATGTTTCGATCCACCAGCGGGTTGATCGGGGTCTGGAGGATCACCAGCACGGTGAAGGTGATGATGAGGAGGGTGTGGTTTGACGTGGTTGTGTAAAACCAAACGACGATGGTAGAGCAGATCACCGCGAGCACCAACATTAAAACCGCGCAGTGATACCTGTCCGCTATAAAAGAAAACCCTGGTAGAACTGTTATGCTGGCAATGGGGATAATGCTAAGTAGCACACCGATGACACTTTTGGATATCCCCTTCTCCGAAAAAATATAACCAAAAAAGGCATTGATGGCAGAGATACCAAGCATGTAACTAAAGTAGCAGCCACAAGCGAGTAGATTCATGAAGGGTGTTACCTCAAAATCATCCGCCGGATCATGTACATTATCTGCTTGCCGGCTCCCGATATCCCCTGTGGTATCGTCGGGAGTACCGATCGGTATCGGAGGAGTGCTTTCGATCAAATCTTCTAAAGGAGGAGGAGGCCCGTTCAGATGAGATTTATCATTCCGAATGCCATCAGCGTCATATAATTTATTAACTACAATATCGGCTTTACCATTTTCATCGCATGTCTCAACTGAAGGACTAGGATTATTGTGTTGCACATCGATTCCGTGCACAGTGTGTGTGTCATGAAGGCCATTGTGGGAAACGCGGTCACTGACATTCAACACACTTTGGTGCTCGACTATTTCTTTATGAGGAAAAGATTCAAAAGCAGGAGACTCAGTATTAGTCTGAGGCATTGCTCATCACCAAATATTTTCACCTTTTGATTCCAGATACTGTTATTATGATGGGTATTTAACCTTTTAAAACACAACAACAACACCAATATATGCGTACTTAATTATCAAACCGATATATATATATATATATATATATACGAATATTTTCTGAATAAGATATAAAAAAGGAAATGCCAAAAGCACACACGCTTTTGAAAACCTATGCTTGAATATTCAAAGATTTAAGGTTAAGAAAAGGGAAGGATAATTCAGAAAAGGCACTCTCATTTCTTTAGATTTAATGAAGATGAATCTTCCGTTCAAATATTTGTCTGCGCATTCTTAGCCTTAGATTGACACCTAAGTTGGTAAGAGCAGGTTTGGATTCTTGTTTAAAACCTGAAAACGAGGTAGTGATAGGAAACTCATGATTCATAATGACCCCTATTAGTTACCCACTCTCACTGACAACTTTTATACAACAAGGTATAGACTAAGCAAACGATAATACCTATACAAATGATCTTACAGCACATGTTGCATAGGTTCGAAATCTACAGATGCCTTCCCCAAGGCTCCACAGACTCCTCACTTCTTTCCGCCAGATACTGTTTGTTGAGAATGCTTCTGCTTACCCATCTCCTGCTTTTATGTTTGGAAAGAAGCCCGAAGTTCCCGCTCCAGGCCTATGATACCCGTCTGTGCGAGCGCACATTTTGACAATGCGGCGACCCAATACCCAAACTACTTACACAAAAGACGTTTGACAAAATCGCAATACTCTCCAACAAGCTTCCCATACCTAACCTTGCTTCCTCGCCTTTAGCCCTAGAAGGTGGCTTAAGACGAAGGAAATTATCAACCAACGTCCTGTGAGCATTCGCGATCCGCGCTCATAAGTGAAAGGGTAGGCTTCGTCAGAATTCCACTCATTAAATCCCCCTGCCGCATCTCCTTCCAAGTAAGCAGCGAGCAACTCGAAACAGTCCCTGCGAAACCTCCCTCAGGAGAAACTAGTATAACTGCATTCCCGAGAGCGTATTTCTAACACGTTTTCCGCCAATGAAAGCGTTTTAGCAAGCCAAACCAAGTTTAAATTATGGTGATTACGACGATAAGGTATCGATTGCAATGACATTATCAACTGCCACGGCACTTCCACCTTCCCTTTTCTTATCTTGTATTTTTGACACATTATAGCATCACCAATCTAAGTGTTCGTCTCTTGAAGTACAATAATACCTTTTTATTGCTTTATATTTCCAATACGATGTGGTGCATTTTTTTTCATTTTCAGTTAAAGGGGTTTTGTAGTCCTTTCTCAGCTCGTCTACGAATTTCTCGCATCAGATCATCCATATTTGTCGCTTTGATCTCGTCATCACATTGCTTCTGGTTGGAGAAGGTTTGAATGGTTGGGGTACCTGAAATAAGTTGATACTCAACTAACTGCCACGTGCTGAGTGCCTTGGTGTCTACACTATACCAAAATACGCGCTTTGCATTCGAAGAGGTATCCTTCTCGAAGGCTTCAGCGGCAGCTTTATACATTTCTGCAAATGCAAGACATGGAATACATCCATGCTTCCAGTACTTTATTACCATTAGGTCGTTTCGGTGCTCGAGTAGCTTGTCAATAAATTCTTCCTCGCTTCGGATTTCTGGCAGTTTCGTTTTCTCTAAGAAACCGCTATCTTCAAACTCTTTCATCCATTGTGGGATGTTGTTTTGCATAAACTTTTCATACTCCTCGCCTGATAAGTCTGTGGGGAGCTTGTGGTTGCCAAAGATTCTCTGGATAATACTCTGTATTTGAGACATTGGTGCCGCTACTAGTATCTTTTGACTACTTTGTTCTTACCTATGTTTAAGGACAAAGAGAAGTGAGAAATTATTCTGCGTAGATGCCCCAAAATGAATACTCAACAATATAAATAGAAGCTCACAAGTAGGCTGTGAGAAAACACTCACACGCCCAAACGGAATGCAGGATACCAAGAATAGCAACATAGCAACACACTTACGACGGTACCAAAAGTATAAAATACTACATCCCCCATTCACGCTTGGGGAGTTCTAAGCAACAATATTCAAGATGAAGCGCCAACTCTTTTAAATTTCCTTATATATATATATATATATATAAGAACACACACACATGTTTCTCCTTGTCAGGCTACGTTCTCTACTTCTAACCGAATGCACATCACTCTGCTATACCCTTAGGCCAGTGGCCGTAGTACCGGCAGTGCCGAATCTTCCACCAAAACTCGCTGTGGTAGTGCGGGTCGGTGAAGTCGCTCTCGCGTAGCTCGGCGCGTGCGCTGGAGAGCCTCGACTGGGCGGGCGACATCATCGTAACCGTCAAGTCCATCCCCTCGTGCTCGGGATGGAAGTCGGAAAAACGCTTTAGCTTCAGCCAGGGGTCCGTCTTGCGGCGTTCCGCCTCGGTGCGGCCTCGGCTGTTGTACACGTCCGGATCCCAAAACGGCTTTTCGTTTTTGATGCTGTGAAACCCCCGGATGACGAGCCACAGGATGACGAGGGAGACCACGCCGTAGGTGCCGATGGAGTGGCTGATGTACTTCTCCGGGCATTCCTTCCAGTGCGCGAAGAGCCTCTGATGCCACCGCCGGCGGTCCTTCCGCGTGAACTTCTTCACCGCCTCGAGTTTTTTGATGTAGTAAATCGCATCCAGGTAGCCCGGGGGCTCATGGGGGGTGGTGGGCAAGACATCCGCCGGGATCACAATCCCGCCATTTTCGTTGATCTCGTTTAGCGAGTAGGTGTCGAAATTGGTGACGTGTTTGAGATACTCAAGCCCCGGGGCCGCCCACCGCACCACCTCGCCACCTGGCAAGACGCGTTGCATGTAAAACTTGTTATCGCGCGTGCGGATGAGCGAGAGATCCGTCTCGGAGCCGTCGCGCACACCACGACCCATCTTGTCGATGTAAATCAGCGTGGTAACGGCGGGGCGGGGGGCGATCACAGTGCGAATGCCTCGCCGTGCGCAGTAGAGGGAGCCAGCGACATTTTCGAAGCCAACGCCACTGCTCCTTCTCAGAGCACTAGAAACATACTGCATGGTATAAGATATCTATTTTTTTTTACCCTTTGGTGCAACACGCATGCCAAAATGAAGAGGCAACACCGTATTTTCCTTCTCTGCCTTTGAGGTTCTTACTTAGACACAAAGTTTATGATGATCAACATCATTGAGTTAGGAATAAAGCTAATAAAGCTTCAGTAACTATAGGGAAAATACACTCATTCTGACTTCAGAGACATCTAAATGGATGATGACCACTAAATATATTATAAGACTATGACTTTCTCACGTTTCATAAAATGCCAATTGCCTTTTATTTCGATTACAAATACATTTAATCCGAAAAAATTCAGATATATTACACGCAATTAGAAGGCATTATCATTAAATAATACGAACATCATGAACAGCTACAAATTAGCAACTATAATGCATCTAGACACCTTTTTGGCCAAGAAAATCATAAAATATTTACAATTCTCGGAAGTGAATTCAAAGCAGCAAAAATAAGATACTAAGAGCAACGTCCAACAATTTTTGCCCTACCCCCCCCCAAAAGGTTAATATGTGCGCCAATAAATATATAAAACATAGATGCACAAACACGCAATATTTATGCATGATTCCATGGAGGGAGTCGATATGAATCAAAGAAAGTGGAACATGGAAAAGTAGAATACTAGGGCACTACATGTTCAGAAAAAAGAATAGCAAAATTATAAGCAAATTACAAAACAATACGAATACTTATAGTATCCATCACTCCCTAGTCTTAAACAAATGCGAACAAATAGGCAAGAAATACAAAAGTTAAAATATAGAATACTTTCTTGCCATATATGCTAGTTATATGCACAGAAAAATCATTTACAATAAAATGTCAACACTACAAAACCGTTTTTTACGGTTTCTTTTTTCCTTTTTACTTCAATTGAACTATGACTAGGGTATATATTTGACTAGTTTTTATGAGAAAGCATTAATAACTCTTTCGGAGGGGCGACCGGGTGAGCTTGTAGCAATACCTTAGAATCCTCTCATGGATTACGGATACTACACCGTGTGCGAGGGACCGATGGAGGATTCTGAAGGGCCCACTTGGAGTAGCTGAAAGAGTTTGATCTATGAAAATAGGCGCGTTTCCGGGCGCGATTGGAAAGATGTGATGGGGGCTTCAATATCCCTTGCGTTTGTTCCCCCGGTTGAGGGCAGGATTTAGACACACATGTTTCCACTATACTTTTTGGTTTGTACCGTTGATCTATATTTCGGATGTCGACAGTCTTATTAGATTCACCATTTGTATTAATTTTCCTAGAATATATTCGACAGGTATCACTTTCTTGTGACTTAGAGCCCGCATAAGTCTGGCATGGATCTATGTTGACTAACGAATATAGAACTCTATTTGTTTCACATTGATCCGTCAGTGGTGAGTCAGCCCAGCTGCATTTGCGAAGCACCGGGCCTACTGGAGTTAAGGAGCTACTACTACTATAAGGTTGAGATGCGCGGCGTTGATAAACACGTTCCGCCATCACGGTTGGGGGAGGGGACTGCGACCACGAAACGACGGGCGTTAATTCCTCTTTGTAACCTGTATGGATGATGCCATTCGCTAACCCCTGGGGCGATTTTCCTGGTGCGCGGTAGTTGTCTGCATCAGACCCATTGTTATTGCTGATCACACTTATATTATTTCCGGCGGTGGAGCGATTCGCTGGGCATACTGCGGCGGTCAGCATCATCATCTTTGGAGGTTGATTGTAGCTACCAGAAAGAGATGACGACATTGAGTTTTGGATAGGGGTAGAATCCTCCTGATTACCACTGACCATTCCCTGAGTGGGGTTCCGCTCGACACCTGAAAGGGACTTTTGTACACTCGGAGAGTGCAGTATGCCTGGGGAACGGCCTTCAGCAAGTACCTGCACTGGGACATGAATGACACTACCACCATTGGATGCCCAGGAAACGACCTCGTCAGGGACTGTAATGTAAACCGTTCTACGTGTCTTGGATCTCGTTCCAGAGGGTGACGCCGGGGAGCCCTTGTCAACCTTCGCTGGGGCGTCCTTTGGTGGATATGCCTTTAGGGAGGGATAGGACCACCCTCGCTCTAGTTTACGAGGCTCCGAGGACACTTCTTGAGTCTTGAAGGCAACATGGTTCTGTTGCTGGGAAAAACTGCGTCCTCCAGAGCAGTCCTTGGGGTATGCTGCTTCATACATCACAGGATTCTTCTTTGCGTCTAGAGGCTTATCACAATTTTCATTTGGGACCTGCACATCAATTTTGTCTTTTTCCTGTTGTGTAGACCCTTCGTTTCCTACAAAGGGGGGCGATGGCTGTTTTTCTGGTTTATTGTCCAGTGTGTTCGTGACTGTAATATTCTCATTTACAGCCGACGCCAGCGTATTCAGAGGAGCCCTCTTAACGCCGTTGTCCACGGCTAGTGTAACAGTTTGGTTTACATTTGACGGTGGCACTGGCAGAAGTGGCGAAGCTATTGATTTCGAGACAGGGGGGAGCTTTACATTGAGAACAGAGGACCACACGGAGCGCGGGGTGTCGCGAACGGGCTGAATTTTTACGTGTGGCTGTTGGCCTTGAGCAACATCAGAGAAGAATTCACGGGCAATGTCGATTTCCTCAGTCTTCAACATGAGATTCAGTTCTTGATCGAGTTGATACATGTCCTCCGGGCTGGATTGCCTACCATCTTCCGGTACGTCAATATCAGTCACCGGACTCATAGGGATTGTCACATTTGAGAAAGTCGCAGGCGAACTTTTAGAATTGCAAAACTCACTCAGGGGGTCATCTTTGCACTGCATAAGTGAGGCAGATTTGACATTAGCACTTACACGATTCTTACCATATATAGAATTATCCTGTGACAAGCTTAAAATACCCTTTATTTGCTCAAGAAGAACGTCACAAAAGACGTCCCATCTAACATTAATGACTGGATCCTTGATTGATGTTCGTTTATTGCCATTGAAATGTTGCAGCGGCTCTTGATTGGGAATTCGCTGCCCTATACGTATTTTTTCATGTCCGTGATCCTCATCGCAAGTGACATTTTCTATAAGTACTTCTTGACTTGATGCGAATGTTGCCCACACTTGGCGCAGGACATCACTGGAGCTTAATTGGTGCAGAATCAACTCTACATCACTTTTTCTCTCTTTCGGGAAGTATGAGGCAAACTTTCGTCGTACATCCTTCACAAGGTTGCGCATAGAAGCATAAAACTCATCCCTCCGTAATGCCCGTGAAGCGAGCCTTCTTGTGATCTGACTTTGTTCTTCTTGAAGAGAGGAGTGCGTGTAAAAGCAGGACCACAGGAACTGCCTCCATGTTATAAGCTCTCTGTTGTCAAGCATGCTCATGTCTTTCCCCTAAGATTGTTAACACAATAGTGATGATGTGCCCCTCAATATGGAAAGAGAATCGACTAAAAGGATGTATAGAAATATTTTTTAGTTTCATGATTTCAAATTAATGCATTAAAATTTAATAGGTTAAATATACTTTTTGTTCATTTTTTAATGATTACTGTATTTCGTGTTCTACAGTGTCAAGTTTCTTTTCTTTTCTCACACTGTTTATATTGACAGTCCGTCTGATACGGTATTAGGTTATTTGATACGACTGCCACCGGCCTCCATGTGCCGCGCCTCGATTCATCATACCGGGTGAATTGGGCTGGAGAAACTTCAGCGGTAGCACCGCAGCACGCATCGAGATCCCAAGCTTAGCCATTTCGGACCACTGTACAGGAATTGGATTCAAGCCTATTGCAGCAATACTTTCCATCGATCGTTCAAAGCCTTTCTGTACCATGACGTCTGGCGAGTAATCAACACCGTAGAAACTAAAGAAATGACAACCAGATTCCAAGTAGGCGATTTGCATCGTGTCGGTTGAACCGCTGTTTGCATGCTGCTGCTGATATTGATCGACCGCCAAGAGTCCGTGTTCATCCTTCCAAGCTAGAAGCACGTTATTGCCGGCAAAGCCGAAGTAATCCCCAAGAGGCGGCGCGTCGCCTTCCTGTTCCAGTGCGAAGACGTCAAAGCTGGAGTGAGGGTCGTCTTTTACCTCGAAAAGGTCTTTAATAATTTGGTGAGCCACGGCGTTGGTGCGGGGCCCATGCCCTACTGCAATGCCAGTGGGCAGGCATACAATATCCCCACTATGACAGCGACAGTTTTCGTTATCTTGGAGGTAGGTCGCTGCACTGGTTGGACCACCTGCACCACGCACGTAGCGAATTGTTTCCATGAACTCGGTTGCCCGGTGCTCCATTCCATACAGGGGCATACCCAAGAACGTGGGCCCAACACAGGCCATCGCATCGGCCACGCGCAAGCTCTCGATATTAGGGCGCTCTGACATGAGATGCACTTTGTCCACTAGGGTAGAGTGTTGGAGAGTTCGGTAAAAGTCACGAAAATGACGGATGAGCATATCCCGGTTAACAACAACACCATCATTGCCTGTTGCGGGGACCGTGCGGTAGTGTGGGGCACGCACGAACGCATGCACCGCCCGGTAACATGACGTAGATTTCATTAGATTATATATATATTCTATGTGATGAGTGCATTAACCATGTGTGGTTGACTACTGGATAGTATTCAACTATGAGAATTCTTATGTAATGAACTTAGTAGTGGAGTTAGAGCCCATTAAAGTGCAAAAGTAGTAGTGGCAAAGTTTACCTTTCCGTTAAAAAGGTATTTTTGGGGAAAATGACATTTTCGAATATATCTAGATAAGATGCCGCCTTTCGTTATGGATTCTTCAAGAAAGGGCGCGATAGGCATCTGCTGTTAAACCTCTTTCCATATCAATCTACGATCTGTCATTCAACAGCATATTCATTAGTGTGATTCAGGAACACATTTCATCTATACAGAGTCCAAGATAGGACTTCATTTAATGTGAACCCCTGCATGAATATGAATAGTAATATACAAGTTTCTCTTCATGACTCCTTTGCCGGAGGCTCACCAAAGTAGTGTCGTGCGATATAACGATGCACATCAACATTCTTCCAGTACACGCCGCGCCATTTTTGTGTTTCGGGTCCTCTCACCCCAGTGCGCCCCATGAGTGATGCCGGGCCACTCACAGAGCCCGGATAGCCATGGCAAAACGTCGCCGACGGGGACGGCTGGAGGTCGTACACATTCTTCCACGCCCATTCCTCCGGTTTTGTGGCACCCTTCACTGGGGGCTTTCCTTTACCCGCTCCGGTGGACTTCGACGCGGTGGGTTTCGTGTTTTTCTTCGTAGGAGGGCCGCCAGGCCGCGGCCGCAACGGGGTAGATGAGGCAGGGGGAATCACCACCGTCTGCACCTCCCCGTTCAGCGTCAACGTGCGTGGGGCAATGCAGACGTGCAGGGGGGGTACGATGGTGGAGGAGGGGGGGATCGGTGAGGCGACGCCGATGTTTCCTGGGCTGGGCCGCGTTTCCACCCCCGTTTGCACCGCCAGCGTTGGCTTTTCCATAGTAGTAGAAGTAGTAGTTGTTGTTGTTGTGGTGGTGATGGTGGTGCCCGATGGGACGGATTTTACGTCCGGTTTGATGAGCGCTGCAAGTGAGGAGGTGGAGGGGGGACGAGGGGGGGGTCCGAGGGAGGTTGAGCCCAGAGGCGTTCCAGGCTTCGGCGCCACCTCGGTACTCCCCAGCCCAGGCCCTGTCGTGGGGGTTTTCGCCCCAAGCACGATCGCGGGGGGTGCTTTGATGGGTAACTCCCAGGGTGGTGGGGATTTAGATTGCTTTTTTTTCGAGACAAACATATCGGTCATGTCTAGTAGGGAGCCACCACTGCAGCCCTTTTCGGCTGTGCTATTGCTGGTGATACCCTTCACTACCGTACTAGGGGGAGGGGTGGATGTGGTCATGATGGGGGGTGGGCGAGGAACATTGCTCAGTGGTGGCGGCGGCACTTTCACGGAGACGTCCATAGTGAACAAACAATGTGCTTACAATAGGTAACTCATTCAGACGAGAAAATAAAAGCGGGGAAAACAGCAACATCGATAATCAACGTCCCCACATACGCGTTTGACGGAAGCGAGGATTTAGAAAGGGAATTGAAGCCCACGGATTATTTCATTAGCCATTTTTTCCATGCAAAAAGAATACCTTTCTAGATTCCCTGTTCTCTCTACGAGTCTTGCTTCACATGCGATCTACAGCCTTTACATACTTTTGTATCGGCTTTTACCATCAATGATTGGGTAGTTATTCATTTTAGTCGTCCTTTTTCACATCGGTTAAGGAAACAACTAGTAAAGATATAAAAAATTGAATCTACTGTATGAGGATTAAATCTATTTACAAGCATGGGCGTGTTTTTTAGATGCTTTTTTTTCCGTCTGTCTATTTTATATTCCTATTCCTCGCATCATTAGCGTGTGAATCTCCCTTCCTACCCTTGTTTTTACACATGCTTTCTTACTGCCTTTTTACGCAGCAACACCTTCCCCGGGCTTCAACTTTTCCCTCTTTAATATACAAAATTATTCGTTTATGCGTACCCGTGTTTAGGGGGTTTCCCGCATAGCTGTATACACTTTCCGCTACCGATTGCTTTATGCATATCTAACGAGCCTTAAGTGTTTCTTTAGGATTCCCCGCGGACCTTGCCCCAGCACTTTTGCTTCGCGGTAAAGGGACAACTTTTAGTTCTGGAAGACGCTTCCGCTGCACTCGTTTCATGAGATCTGGAGTGCGCAGACTCGGTTCAGCTCCGTAGTACCGCCGCTGGATATAGTTCCCGACGTTTGGATTCACCCACGAGACGCCATTCCAACTCTTGTCTTCTAAGCCCGTCGGATGCAATAGCAAATCGTTCGCGCTTATCGCTTTATCTTTTAACGCATCCGTCCCTATGGGAGGCCCACTCTGTGTGGATGGTGCGGCCGCACCGGTCCCCGTTGTCCCATCAAGAGTCGTCGTGGCCGTTGTCAAAGTGGTGGTGTTGGTGGTCCCTGTCATCGCGGGCGGTGGCCCCACCACTGATCCCCCCTGTGGCAGCTGAAGCGTTCCACCCACGCCCAACGCGGAAGGCGCGGCAACGGCCAGCGCGATGGGTGCGGTTGCTAAATTTGTGGTTGCGTAATTGCCGGAGCCGGGAAGGGTCGAAAGGGGTGGGGCAAGAGGTGGCAACGGCATAAGGGGTGCGTCGCTCGAGCCCGCGGCGGCCGCTGCGCCCGGCCTCGCTAGAGGGAGCGGCAGAGATACTAAGGATTGCAAAGCCTGCCCGTCCATGCTCATTGACATTTCTACGGGCGGGATGGGTGGCAGGGTCGCTTTGAGACGGTCCGCGGCACCCGGGACAAGCGCGTTTAGCTCGTTCTGGGTGACCCCCAGAAGGTTTACCTGCTTCTTGAGGTCCTCTTCGAGCCGCGCGATTTCGTCCTTTCGCCTCTCCAAGTTTTCTGCCTCCTTCGCGACACGCTCCTCGACGATGGGGGCTTGTTCCTGCAACCGCTTGTACCACGCCTGCATCTCCGGGCCCTCCACCCACATCACACCGGGTGGGCGTTCCGCGAGGGCCCGCCCGTGGGCCAGGGTGGGTTGGTTCTCCCCTCCACGTCTCCGGAGCTCCGCGATGTGCGCGGCGAGGGCGTCGCGGAACTCGTGGTACGGGGTGGACCCGGATTGGTACCAGGTTGGGTCGCGGAAGTACCCGTGGTCGGGCGTCATCGGGGTGTACTCGTCGTGGTACCAGCACCGCACCAGCCCGCGGGAGTCCGCCGACCAGAGGACAAAACGACTCAGCTGGGAGGTGTGGGAGAGCCCCACGACCGGCCGCGTCGCGTGCGCGTCGAGACGCAGCAAAAGCCCGGCATCCCGTGCGGTGAAGACCGCAATCGTCCCATCCCCGGCCCCGACGTACACCCGTCCCCCAACCCCCTGGACCACCTTTACTGCCGCCGCAAAGGGCCGTCGGACGTCGAGGACCTCGCCGGTGTGGAGACGCCACCGGACGAGCCCGCCGGTGGCGTCGCCGGACCACACGGCGTCCCGGACCCTCCCCAGGGCGGTCACCCCTCCTTCCCCTTCCCCTTTTCCTCCCCTTCTATCCCCTCGATCCCCCCTATCCCAACCCCCACCGGGGTGGAGGTGGCCGGTAAACTCCAGCCTCCCACTCCCGACGTCCCAGACCCGGACGAGGCCGTCCGTCCCGCCCGTCACCAGGGCGTTTCCCTCCGCACACAGGCACGTCACGAGGGCGTAGGGGGAAAGGGAGGGGTGGGAGGGGGAAGGGGAGGGGGAAGGAGGGG
>AIHY01000371.1:0-10448 GCA_000331125.1 Phytomonas serpens 9T
CGTGTAGTTCAAGTGTGAAGAGGGCTGGCACCATTGCCGACTTCAACGCCATCCGTGTTAGTAAAATAACCCTGCAACCCGGCCGCCGCGTTAAGGGAGGACTAGGCGTAGCTTCGCAACAGCTAATTAGCAATCGTGATCAAACTATGATACAGGAGGCATTTTCACATGGACAGGCGCAATCGTTTCGAAGCATTCTTCATCAATGCGTCTTGATTATGGAGCAGCTTCCACCTAGGGACGCGCAACCCTATATGGAGCTCATCCGAAACGAAAATTTTCACCAGCTAACAGCGACTGCGCTTGCCTTTTCAAAGTTTCTGCTAGAACAGTTGAAGTGGGATTTGCAATTTGTAAAGGGTAGTCAGGATACAACAGGCGTTAATGCAGGTGATCTTTCTTCCTCAGCGGATGCACTGGGGACACGCTCGGTCAGCGATGCTACATGCACCAGTGCTCGGGATACACTTGGCCGACTGTTGTACACTATGTCATTATCAGCCGCAGGTGAGGAGCAGAACGATTATCAGAGACTGATGAGCAGCACGACCACTTGCGTCACTCGATACAAGTCGCCGTTGCTAATGGACACTTTTCAGCAGCACTCACTCGTGGAACGCACCGGATTTGGAGATTTCCGTCGACGTCACCATGGAAATGGAACGCTAGCCACTTCCAGTACGGCGTATTATCCTCGAAAAGAGGTTAAGATTCGTCGTCCGTTTAGAATATCATCTGCTTTACAAACTAGTGGGGGGGCCGTCCGGTGCTGGTTTGTGTCTCCTTTACAGTGGGTTAACGAAAAGGATGTTGCCAATCTCGTCACGTTTGGCGGCAAAGGGGGAAACCCCTCAAAACTCGGTGAGATTACTGGGCCGTTAAATGTTATAAGAAAGCGTAAGCGCAGCGAGACTGCTAACTTGTAAACTCTTTCTTTTAGCAGAGCAAAAGCTCAGACACCTTTCTGATTCATTTATGAGGACTCAACAGAGAATAAATTTTAAACTCTTGTCCATGGTAATAATTCGAACTATTCTCTTTCTCACCGATTAAAAATCCGACAATTTTTTACTATCGGGGTATTATCATCAGCCTAGCTTAATTGGAGTGACACATATTTGCGAATACAGTAGTAGTACGTGTATTCATTTTTTAAACTTGTTAAAGTAATTTTTTTATCAATTTCTATAAATCTTTTGTTTTCAGACATTTGAATTTGAGTGTTGAGATTTACTTACATATTTTAGTCACAAAATTTAATTACGCCTGAATAACAATAACATTATTATGCAGCGTGTGTTTCGGCCATCTTTCGGTAGAAAGGCTGTTGAGGAAGTAGAAGTTTTCCTTCGAATGATGAGCATCGTCGAGCGTCGGTGGACTAAGATTATCGCAAAGCGCGAAACCAAGGTTCGCAAATACATGATGATCGAAGATCAGTGCCGTGACCGCCTCAGACGTAACGTACTTCGGGGTACACATGCCAACCTTAAATACTTGGTTAACACTGACCTGATTACCACCGCCCAGGTCGCTGCCCCCCCGCCACCCGAAACGTTTCTGTTGTATGGGATTCCATCCAACCAAATAACAGCTTTTTCCGTGTATGCTATTTCACGCCTTTGGGTCGATCCCGATCACGTTGATTTACCCCTTTTTATATTAATTGCGGACTTTCAGAGTGCCTGGGCAATCCTTCCCATCTCTAAGAAAGCTGCCTATGGACAGCTTGCAAAGATTTTTCGTGAACACGAAACGGACAACCACATTGCAGCGTCTGTCGCAGGCACGCAACATCAGGAAGCGAAGCAAATTCAAAAAGAAAGAAATAATTCTTTTGCGAGTTATGCAGTCCTTAAGGATAAGGTGCCAGGCGATGCTAGCTCCGTTAACCCAGTGGATCCCATTGATGCAAAAGTATCATATTCACAAGAAGATGCCTTCAAACGTTTTGTGAAGCTGAGCATGCAACAGATGCGTGTTGCGTTGGGAGACAGGCATCTCTTAATCAAGGAATGGGAACCAGTCGCAAAAGTGGAATGGGCGTCCAAGAGCATGCGACAAAAACAATGTTATCTGTGACTTTTGTTTTGCGTGAAAGCACTACGGCTTAAGTGATGTTTACGTGCAACTTTTTTTTGCAAATGCCGATGTAGTAACAAAGTGTTGAAATGAAAGTGATTTCGAAAATGTCAAATTACCAAAAATGTTCACAACATCGTATCTACACACGCTAAGATTCTATTTTTCTTCGAATTTCCGAACACAAAAGAAAGGTCATTTGTATAAAAAATGGACGAGTAGGGGATCGAACCCTAGGCCTTCCGTATGCGAAACGGACGCTCTACCACTGAGCTACACGCCCTTCGTAGCAGATTGAAAAAAAACACAAAAGTAAGACGATGAACTGCTGGCGCGGAAACCCACGCCCTAGCACTTTTTGTTTTCAAATCGGCGAGAGGGGATGAGAAGAGCTCAGGAAGCTTGCCTAAGCCGTTGGCCTTTTGGTTTATATTAGGGGTGTTGTTTTATGTCTACTATATTTGTCTATATGTTCTATACAATCCAAGAAAAAATGGTAATCAATTCATTATTGATGACTCATTTAGGTTGCTCAACGCTGCCGCTAACATATTTTTCTATAATTCTTTTACAAAATCTCAAGTGCATTTTTTTACATGGTTTCATTGTAAAATAGATTTTATTACATTTGATTCGAGTACGTAAAGCGTTTATAAAAGTGCTGCTGACGAATGAAAGAAGGGATGGACACAAAGAGACACTCGTTACTTCACCTTACTAGCTTTGAATTATGCGCAATGCTCTAGATCCACCTCTGCCTTTGCTTTAAGTACCTCATCTGTCGAGCTGCGAATTATCATAGCGAGCACCCGTCGAGCTTCTTCTATACGACTTAGACGCAGTAGTGCATGAGAAAGGTAGTACAAACAGATACTGACCAGGCGTGAGTGAAGCACCGGCGAACCCTGCATGATCCCTGAAGTGTAAGTGTCATCGCCATGTAGATTTCTGATCGACGCCATTGCCGCATCGCTTTTTGTGTCGTCCGTTTCTATTGCATTGCCTTTGTTCAAGTCTTGCTGTGCAAAGACAGCTGATAATAATACCTTCTCGTCTGCACAAATGATATCATCTGTTGGAATTGCTACACAGCTTAGTGCGTGCCGAAGGCACCTTATGCTCCAGATTGGCTTGTTCACGGTGATGAGCATTTCACATCCAAGTTCAACCCACAGTGCAACGTCTGACAAGCCATGATGCAGTGTCTGCTCTAGCATCATTTTCACCTGCTCCGGGTTCACACGCATGCACAGGAGTGTGAGAAAGGCCCATGCACGAGGGTTAAGGGGGTTACACACATTGCTTTTGTTGAGACACACCTCCGCAGCAGTTATATTGCCTGCTCGGTAGTAACCAATCCCGGCGCCAAGCCACATGAGACTATTCAATGGCCAGGCTTGTATACCAAGTGTGAACACTCCGGTTGCATCCTTAAAACGACCCCTGGACAGGAGGAGATTGCCAAGGCGGAGATAACCTATACTAAAGCGGTAGTGTAGAGAGTGCCCGACGTGGAATTCATCGAGCAACTTCAGCTTTGCCGTCTCTGGGGTTGTTGACAGAAGATATTCTGGAATATGGGCAATGGAGGCCTCGACGACACTTGCCTTCATAACATGTTCATGATGGCCTTTGTGGTCCGTTTTACACAGAGCTGCTTTGTACAGATAGATTGCTTCGTCCAGATACCCGAGGGCTTCATTGCTTTGAGCACGCAGAAGCAGCACTTCATCACTGAGCACCTGTGGATCACCCCGGGGCTGCATTGGTAGTTTTGTCTTAAAGCACCCTTTTCCATCATCACCTGCTGTTCCCTGTCCCTCTGTACTTCTGGCAGTCGTTAAATTCCCAATCTCTTTATCTACTTCACAGTCTTCCACGTGCTTTGCTTCCCTTTTTTGCTGCTTCAGATCCAGTGTGTTGAGCGTTTCTAGGACGTGACGATGCTGGCCATTTTGTGCAAAGAGTCGAGCGTAAAGAAGCTCAACGCAAGTGCAACCTAGACGGCACCGAGCAAGACAGATATTCGCCAGTTCTGAATGCTGCAGCTGTGTGGCGTAACGGGCAACATACATGAAAACTGCCTCCTCTTGTTCATTCGTTTGTTTATGGAATATAGCGGCGGCCTCGGCAGCATTGCCGCTTATCTCCAGTTGCGACAATGTCACATCCGCGACGCTACTTTCGTTATTCGTGGAAAGCATTTTCCAAGCCCGCAGAGCTCTTCTCACAGCCAGCCGACGTTCTCGTTCCCATTGCGCCAACTCCACCCCGTAACCTGAGCTTTCTTCGCGGACATGGAGCATGTAGAGGTTGTTGAGCAACGCGATGCATCCCCACACTAGTGGAAGCGAATCAGCGTTGGACACTTCTACACAACTGTGCACATAGACGGCTGCCTCGCTTAGCCGGTCATATGCCATAAGCAGCATGCTATAGGCTAGAAGTGCGCGGGTGTAAAATGTATTGCATGCAATGGCTTCTCGATACGACTGCTCTGCCTTCGCGATTTCGCCGATGCGGACGTAAAAGTCCGCAGCGTCAGTCCACACGCAGCAGAGTAGCAATCTGCCAGATGACGGTGCCTCTTTCAGAGCACCCTGGACGGCCGCTGTTACACGCGCCTGGTGGTAGGTTTCTGCGGGGCCGTAGTCGCCGCTTGACTCCGCCTCCATCGCGCGCGCGATCCACTGGTCTATAATCTGCTCGGGAGCAGGATCCGATTTGGCACCATAGTTTCTCTCACTGGAAACGATCCCTTTTTCATACAGCTGCGTTTCCTCACCCGACCGCGCTTGCGTCGGTGTACCATACAGCTCTGTTACGTTGTTCAGTGAGCTATGCACGCAGTCAAGCAGGTACACATAGAGTTCATTGCTCAGCCGGCTGATGTGTTTACATGTAACCGTAGATGAACACTTCTCACCCCCTCTCTCACCGATAATAGTTTCCCCACCCATTACTGAGAGTTTTTCGCGGACCAGACGCACCACCAGCGGCGTCAGTTGCGCCTTATAGGCCGTGACCTGGCCAGAGGACTGGAGGAAGTCAAAAAAATGTCTCCGCCACTCTTCCTTTTCCTCCGAAGACGCGGCCGGGGGGAGGACGGGCCACGCGCCGACCATGGTTTGGTAGTCATCGAGAACTTTCCTGACAATACGGTCTAGCGCGTCCGCCACGCATCGGCCAGGCTCCTCGCAGACCTCTTTGACAGGGTGGGTGCTTTGACGTGTAATGAGGAGACGCTGCGGTGTGGTATCGGGCCGGACGCGGTCGCTCACAAGCGGCGCTAAAGTGTGTGAGAGCTTCAGTGAGACCATCGCGAAGGTGCCGGCGGCAAGGTAGGGGTGAGGGGCGGACGCATCGGGCTCCTCGTAGAGCGTTGCGGGAATCCCACCGGCCTTGGCGCGGCGTGCAGTCGTCTTGAGTTTCTTGCTGCGCTCGCAGCCCTCCACAGGGGGCTGCGCGATGCCCACCGTCGGATATGCACCCTCCAGAGCTGATGGTTTATGTTTGAATCCACCTTGGTCGGGTGTTGCGGTCGGAGGGATACTGAGGCGTTGGTTGCGTGGCTCCAGTGGCGCCACCACCCGCACAATCTCTCGCGCTCCAGGTTCCTCCAACGGAGTGAGATCGATAGACAGCAGGGCCTCGAAATGGCTCGCGTTGTGGTCTTCCCACTCCGGCGGTGCATCGGCCCTCAGCACACGGCGGAAACGCATCACAAGGGGTGTGTGAGTGCGAACCAGGTCTTCAAGATAGGCCTCTCGTCGCGCATCGAGCGGCACACGCAGGATACACGCAGGTGGGGAGTTTTTGTCAATAACCAGGGCCTGGCCTGGTGGCGTCATAGACGACTGTGGGGAGATGGTGCCATGGGCGGAAAACATTCCCGCGCCCGTTATGGTACCGGCGGCTGTGGGACCTGCGCTCGCGACGCCGAGGTTCTTTTTGCGTCGCTTCAAACCACTGCTACTCCCACCGAGGGATAACTGCGGCAAGCGCTGGTCATTTGAGCCGTCGATCGAATTCGATTGCATTGCGCCGTCGACAAGGTTAATCCATAGAATTGCTGCTGGGAGAGCTGAGGAGAGGCCGTCCCCGGGGGGAACGCCGCTCGGTGAGGTCTGTCCACCGCTATGCAGCGCAGAGTTGACATTTTGCCGGCGTGCTGCCTCGTTTGGCGTTAATTTTGTGTGCTTCATAAGCAGGCTTCCACTTCTTTGGAGAGTCTTTACACACTCATCACCGAGGAGGAGGCTCGCGGGCTTTGGAACCTCACTGTTGGTGCCCGCCTGTCCGCCTTCCATCGGATCCTCTGAGTACGAAAGCGGATCCCAGGCCGCAATGGATTGCTCATGTGTCCCAACCGCGTCGATATACTCCATGTAAGCAGGAAGAAGCTGTAGAAGTCGTCCGTTTGTGATCTCTAGTGTCTCCACCCCTGGAATTGTGCAGTCCGCAGGAATTCTTTGCGCACCTTCCCTTGCTGTATCATCTATAGCTTCTGCATCATTTTTTTTTATTGGAGGCATTTCCGGGAGCTCCAACGATACGACGTAACGGAAAAGGTTTTGCAGTGTTGACCCACTCACAGCGGCATTAGCATTCGCGACTTTTGTGTTGTCGTTGTCCGATGCGCTAGATTCCAACCACTCCGGCGGTATTTCCATAACTCCATGCAGCTTAATATCCATATAATTCACACAACGCTGGTGATTATGAACTGGACTGGCGTCTTTGGCAACAGGGAGAGACGGTGGGTCGTGAGATTTATGGGATAGTTTCTCCATTTCTTTTTTTGGCTATAATTACCTATGAGTTGATTCTTAATTTTCCTACTATCCCGAATGATATATTTTGTGTGTAGGCAATATTAGGATTCTTAGATAAGTGTACAGAAACTATTCATATATTACATTACTCACACATGCAAGAGACGAAGTTTTATCAACACTTTGTAAGTATCACTTTAAAAAGCTTACTTTCAGATACGCGGGTAATGCAGCATACTTTTTCATGGGATTTTATATTAAATTTGGAAATATGATCCAATAGATAACAACATGCGCATTTGCTTTTCGGTGATACTTCCATGTTACTTTACTTTAAAATGTTTTAATTGTATTTCCCATTTTAACGTATATAATTAATCAAAAACAAACAGATCTAGACACACAGTGGCCTATTTCATCTAATCGCGCATGCGCTTTCCGTGGCCTCGCCCACGGCCACGTCCGCGAGAAGCCGCATGCAGCATTGCCCGATCGGCAATCTCCTTTTCAACATCTTCGATGAGCTTCTTCTCGTCTTCGCCCTCGACCTTAGTTATTTTTGGCTGCACACCGTTGAGTGCGGCTGCGCGCTGGTTCACGGATTCCACCATCTTCGCTGCCGTCTCCGAGTCCTGGAAGATGACGACGGCTTCATCGCTTTGGGGCGTGAAGACGTAACGCACGCCTTTCTGATCCTCCGCTGGCCATAACCCTTTAACGTCTGAAAAGCTTTTAATATCGCCGCAGCCGCTGATGCGGTAGCTACTGTCGGTGGGCATCGCTGGGGTAGTTCGAGCAGCCGACTTGGGGCCATGTTTCGCTGTCGACTCAGAAGTGTCTTTGTTTGGGCCTTTGCCACCCTGCTGGGCGGCCTTTTCTTCCAAGTAGGTAAGCTTCATCTGTGCGGTTAGCTGCACGCCGTTCATCTCCGGCGGTGCAACCTGGAATGCTTCAGCCTCCTCTTTGCTGCCGAAGACTACAAAAACTGAAGGCTTTAGGCGGCTTTCAGCTGGTGCACTCTTGTCATTCCCGCGCTGTAAATAGCGACGCCACACCGCCAGCACAGTACCGTGCTTTCCAAAGAACGCAGTGAGATCTTCCAGCGTAGATGCTGGTGGGACGGGCTTTACGTAGACGGTTTGCTTGTCTATCTGAATAGATTCCGGCAGGGGATCTTTGCGACGCACAGAAAGGCAATCTTCACTGACTACAAGTTTTTCACTTCCTTGCAAGGCGTCCACGAGCTCCTTAACATCTTTGGTCAGTGCATTGACGCGATTGAAAGTCATGAGCACACTTAACGGTACGAAACCATCGGCATCCTCGGCGATTTTGGACTTTAAAAAGATGTCCTTTACAATGTTGACGTCGCTGAAGTAGAACTCAACTTGACGACAAATCTTTTCTGCGATGTTGGCCATAATACCACGCACTGTTGCTTTTTAATTTTGTTTCACTAAAATAGACCTCATTCATTTATCCGTGTATTTTACGCGTTCAAAAAAAAAGAGGGAGATAATCGTACATTCAAATTCACATTAGATGTGGGTATAATAATTTTAGAAATACTACAAATAGCAGCCATACAATTTTCCAGTTCCTTAAATCATTTTAATTTGCAGCCAAAATTTAATTCTCATACTCATGTCGATATGAATAGTGTAAAAATTAACTTTTAAAATTTGCTGTACCATCTTAACGAGGACTCTAACATTTATATTTCGTTGAGCTCAGGGGGCAACGATCCACACCTATGTTTTTTAATTAGATCATGTATACTTTTTGCTGAAGTTTATGGCTCAATGGATCTAATGTAAAACACAAAAAATGATATAGAAAATTTTGTTAATTTATTGCCCTCACAACGAGAAAAAATGCTAGGACGCATTGAACCTAGGGTCAGCTATGCTGCACCATCCACTACTTCATATGTTAGGAGGTATCTCCGTGGGTTAGCTACACATAATAAGCCTCTTTTTCCCCACGTACTACGACGATTCGAAACTAGACTCAAAGATCGATTAACACCTTAAAAACAAAGAAATATTTTCACATCCCTTTTCCTTCTTCCTTATTTTTCTTCACAAAATATATTTGGTTCTTAAACTCTTGAAAAGATATACAACCAACATTAAGCACCTGTAGTTAATTAAGCCCGACTCTTCAAGTCGCTTTCCAATGCGGGTTGTGCATGCTTTTCATGGTTTCCATGCATCTTCCCACTTCTCCTATCTTATACCAAACCTCACCTTTTTCCTTTTAATCCCCCCTTCTCCCCCATTATACATATCATTGCTGAATACATTTACGGACTAGCGTTCTTGGGCTTTGGCAGTGACATCGTAGACAGGAGCTGCTGCAGGAGCTTAGTGTCATCCACCGACTTCAAGATAGGACCGGCCTCCAGCACGAGGTCGTAGATGTCCGCCGACGGGATCTGGACTTGGGCCGCCGTGGGGGTGGGGGTGGTGCCGGAGCTCCGCGATTGGGACGGTGTCGTTCCTACTGTGGCCTCCGCGTAGTCAAACCCGGGCTGCCCAATGAAATCGCTCTTCGCGTAGCGCCCGTCCTTGCCAGAGGGGATGATCGACTCAAGAACGTGCTCCGGGAGGCCGGCGGCGAGACGTACGACGCTGGGGCCGCTCGCAAGAATCGCCCCCTTCACGGAGCCGCCGTACAGTCGCGGGTGGGCAACGACGCCTTTCGTATTTTCCTCTACCTTCGCTGTGGTGGGGGCAGCCGACGCGGGGGCAGCCTCGTTTGGTGCACCAATGGTACCACTTGGGTAGTAATTCGCKACCTTTGCGATATCATTTGCATCCGATACCATCAACGCGATGGTTTTTGAGACATCGGCGGTTTCCCCATTTTGGCAATAAATCTTAGCAAGATAGCCCGCGTCGAAGGGGTTGGTGTAGTCAACGACGGCCTTGTCGGTTTGCACGGTGCAGAGGAGCTCGTTTTCGTCGATACTATCCCCAACTTTTTTCTTCCACTCGACGATTGTACCTGACTCCATAGAGGGCGATAAGGCAGGCATAAAGACCGGTATAAACTCAACTAGTCTTCGAAATGTATGCCGCATCATTTTGGCTGAAAAGAAAGAATATGTTTGTATTTCAAAAGAGTATACACGTTATCTCCAACTTATAGACATCGATAAAGAGAGGCATGTGCGTATGAAGCAGCAAACCAAAATTCGTGATTAAAAGAGTAAGGGTAAAGAGAAATGAGGCCAACACGAATGACTGCCATCATCAAGAATGATTTTTTTTTCAAAGTTTCTTTCAAATATTCTAGAGTATTCAAGAAGAATGAGGCAATGCAGTTTCCATTTTTCTTTGTTTTTACGATACTTGGTTGGTTTAGTTGTAGTCGCCACGACAAACAAGAACCCCAGTTTCACAATAGCATCTCATTTCCAACTATGCCTCCCTTATGCATACAAGATACTAGATTCATGAAAAGCAACTCCCACATAGATAGACCCAATATAACACCCTTTTATTGACTATGACACATTTTTTTTTACCTTTTTATACCCACCACATACTTCATTAGTGTGTGTGTGTATGTGTGTGCAGGGGAGGG
>AIHY01000373.1:0-31991 GCA_000331125.1 Phytomonas serpens 9T
TGGAGGGGCTGGACCGTTGGGGGTCCGCCTCGGCGCGTGGCATCATTGGGGAAATGGGGTGGGTGACGAGTTTGTGTGCTGCCGGTGAAATGGATTGGATACCTATCTATCCCTATATTTATATTTATATCTATATATTACAGCGGTATCCGTGTTATACACGTATTAATCTCCTACCGGGTCCTCTCTGAGAGCTATTCAAAGTTTGCTAATCGTGATGGCGTCCTTCTCAGAGCGTAATCTTTTTTCTTCTTCTCGAACTTTCTTCCCTTTCGGCTTACTTGAACCGTGTAGGACTTTTCATGGATAGATACAATTGCGACTTTTAGCGACTAGACCTTGAAACAATAGCTTATACGATTCAGTATTGTTTAAGACATTATCTGTGCATCATGGGTCTTATTCTAGGAACCTTTTTTTATATCATTTTCGCACTTCTCGGTGTCTTCACGGCCCCGATCTGGACACGTAACCAGGCCGAATTAATACGTGTCCTTTGGGTTCTGGCAACCTTTTGTTGTTGGCTATCCTGGGCTCTCATCTACATGGCGCAGATGAATCCATTGCAGCTCCCGGTTCGAGTTATGAAAAATGGCTAAAGTTTGGATTAGTCCGTATATCGACATGGATATCTATCTAGAGATATATCTCTAGATAGATCTCAATTTGTGCATAAATCTGATACCGAACCTATGGAAGGCTAATTTTCAGGCTGGGAAGGGCTGCTTTGTTTTTTGGGTGTGCGATTCAATTTTTTAAAATTCAAAAATCATCGGTTCAGCTTATTAACGACGGCAATACTTTCCTCTCTCGAGCCTTTAATCCATGCACCTTCTTTCCCTTTTTCATGATTCTATCATTTTCCTTCTGTCGAACATCGTATTTTTCCTCGCTCTTAGATTTAGGGATTAGATTTGATAATTCTGTTAGTGATCCACTGTTTTTTTATTCGTCTTCTTTGTGGTCTCGTTTCCTTTGTGTATTAAAAATACCAAGTTTCCCTCATATTATATTCAGGCATACCGCTAAATCCTTCTCTCGGTTCTCCCTATCGCTGCGTAGTGTTCAAGATGAGCTTTCTTAGGGTCATCGGTGATATGCTGCATCTGGCAGCGATTGTCGTACTCCTCCTAAAGATGTTGCGTCAACGTTCCTCTGCAGGTATCTCGCTCAAATCAATGACGCTGTTCGCATTGGTTTTCATCACACGATATTTGGACCTCTTTTTGATAGTCTACTCTCTGTACAACACCGTAATGAAAGTATTCTTCATTGCCACCACGTGTCATATTTGTTTTCTCATGAAGTTCAGGAGTCCTTGGAAGGCAACATACGATCGGGAGAATGACACATTCCGCATTCGCTACTTAATTATTCCTTGCATGATCTTAGCGCTGCTGATTCATCCAAGTAAATCAAATGATATCTGGTTTGTGGAGGTACTATGGGCGTTCTCGCAGTACCTAGAGGCAGTAGCCATTTTGCCTCAAATTTTTCTTCTGGAATACACGGAGCGGTATGATGCCTTAACCTCGCATTACCTGTTTTGTTTGGGTGCATATCGAGTGTTTTATCTATTACATTGGATTGTGCGGTATATTGTGTATTCACGAATTAATATGATATCAGTAGTTTCCGGGATTATTCAGTCTCTAATGTATATCGATTTCTTCTACCATTACATCACTCAGGTTGTTCAACATGCGAGACAACGCTATGAGTTAGCTCACTAATCAGACAAATAAAAGAAATAAAATGTGTGTGGGCAAAGATGAATATTGACTATATCAGGATTGCATTATATATAATACACTCAATTATTAACGACAAGTAAGAGGAGGTTGGGGGTAAAGAGAGGGATAAGAGAGTGCATTTTTTCCACTAGGGTTTTCAGTTAATGCAATCCGGCACGACCGCATCGTACCGTACGCGATACTGAAGGCTCACTACAGGTGAAGCCCGCTAGCCCTGGAATGAGGCCCTACCCCAACTGTAATCACCTCATCCTGTATTCTAACTTACGAGGTAAAGAATTCTCTAGAGCGTAACTTTTGTTTTCACCGATATACCAGATTCTGTAGTTTTGGTAGGGTAGCTGGTCTTGCTGGTGAAACGAAGAAAATATTGGTGTAAGGTATTGATTCAGCGAATTATGATGTTGATACTTTGGATGGGTTAATATGAGGTGTCGCCTTTTCTATAAGTTGGGTGTTTGTCTTTTCTTTTATCGAACCACTGGTTTCTGTTTTTCTGCCGAGCGATTTATAGAATGGTTTAGTGGTATTATTATTAATCTTCCTATTATTATTTAACCCGTTGCTTAGTATTTCCATAGAAACATGTCTGTTTTATTTATAGAAATATAGATATCACAAAATAGTGCTCATAATACCTTTCCATTGGAATAACTCGGAATCACAGTATACGCTGAGCTTTCATTTTCACAATTAGCGGTTTTAGCTCATCAGACGGATCTAGAAACGGCAAATAAAATGGACAAATATCAATTACTTGAAGAAATAGGCAAGACCACATTTAGTCGTGTGTACAAGGGTCGAAAGCGTAACACGCTTGATTTCTATGCTATTCACTCTATCGATAAATCCATGAAGCAACGCGTCCTGAATAATGTTAAAATACTCCACACACTACAGCATCCTAACGTTATTCGCATGCACGAGTGGTATGAGACGGTGAACCATTTTTGGGTGATCACGGATCTCTGCATTAATGGTGATTTGCATAGTATTCTTCAACTAAACTGCAACATGAAGCCTGAGAGCGTGCGGCTGTTTGGAAGTGACATTTGTGCAGGGCTATTTTATATCCACACGAGGGGGCTTCTTCACCGCAATTTGAAGCCTTCAGGTCTGCTCCTCAATGCCTCCACAGAGCTAGTGCTCCATGATTTTGGTTTAGCTTGCCCACTACAGAACGCGGAGGATGACGTGTTGATTGGTACGCCACCGTACATCGCACCGGAGCTTTTCCTCCCTTCTTCAAAGCAATCACCATCAATTGCCTCGGATCTATGGTCCTTAGGGTGTGTGTTGTACGAGCTAGCCTCCGGAGAGCCGCCCTTTAAAGGGAAAACCTTGAGGGAAATTTTGACGAACGTCTTGACGCAGCCGGTGCGTCCAATTGAAGGGGTGGATAAGGATCTCAATACGCTCATTGCTCATCTGCTGGAGAAAAGTCCTGCATGTCGCGCGGGATGGGAGGATGTGCTTTCATGTGGGTTTTGGGGAGGTGTCCTCGATGGTTTAAACCTCAATGCACTCCCAGTGTGTTCCGTGATGAAGAGCTCTGTGAATGGCCTGGGTGAAAAAGATGTTATCCCATGGACGGAGGCAAACGTGCGCGTGGTGGTGAACCACGCAGTGGAGGCTGCAACTGCCAATTTATCCTTTGCCTCTTCTCCTTGTGGCAGCGCCGATTCACTGCGGGATTGGGGTCATCCTGGACATGAGCTAAACTTTACTCAGGGTAAATCTAGTCATGCAGCCATTTTAGACCTCCCTGTGGTCCGATGTGCCAGTGATAACGAAGAGGAAAAAGCCCAAAGTGCGACGATTACGCTACCGCAGAGCACGGCATCATATGGCCTAGTGAATTCCGATCATCATCCTTCTAATGAGAATCATTCCCTAAGTGACGCACATTTGATGATTTGCCCCATGGATTCCACTGCATTGGCAAGGCAACGACACATGGATGGTACATATGAAGCATCTAAACTAAGTGACTCCTTCACTTCAATTTCATTAGACAAGCAATCGGTTGAAGCTATTCGCCGTGTTCCTATATTGGATCTTATATGGTGCCCGTCGGACGCCAATGTCCGGCCTCTGTGGGGTAATAAGCACATTGAATACCCCAAGGAGATGACTTTCAAAGCAGCTGAAATTCCTTTTAGAGTGCTTGAGTTACATGCAATAACGAGGTTAAATGAACGGGATTTTAAGTCCTTTATGAAATCCATCTATGCATCTCTTTCTTGCCACGACTGCACGGATGAGCAGAAGGAAAATATTCTCAAATATTTGTCAAGCATTGCCAATGATCCCACGCTGTCTAACCGCCTTGTAAACAGCTCCATCATGGCGTTTTGTGTTAAGATGGCTGGATCACGGCATCGTCTATTGTCGTTCAGAGTGCAGGCTTCATCGTTAGCTGGACAGCTTGTTCGCTACGCGAGCTACATTGAAGGCAGCCTAGTCAAGACTAATGTTCTGCCGCAGTTATTGCGTTACTTTCTGAATGAGCCCAATCCTACCGTCAAACGCAAATTGATCACTTGCATTGGTGAATTAATCTACTATATCGCGGCACAAAAGGAGTATGTTCGTGATGAGTGGGCCGAAATGGAAGAGGATGTGCGCGAGGTATTTACATTAGCTTTAAAAATGGAAGACCCTTTAATCCAGCACTACGCCGTCAAAGCTATTGAGAACCTGTCGACCAACGCGGAACGGTGTCCGATTTTTTCTACAAAGCGTATTATCGACTCCCTTCTTGCTGTATATGCGCTAGGCCCCAGTCACAATCGACATATGCGCGTCAGTGCCCTCTCCGCTGCTCTGAGGTTGAGTACCGTCAAGGATGAACTTATCTCCGCGTTGCTCGCGAGTAAGGAGCTGCCCATAACTCAATATGCGGAGCTGATTTCGCACCCCCCAAAGCCGCGCTGCGGACGTATTCTCCTCTCCTTTGTGAACCTTGCCCTTCTCAAGGCGATGATTTCGGCAGGAAATTCATTTGYGGGAAGGTGGACGGCGTCGTCGGGATCGCCGGGTGCTACGGTGGCGCTCGCTTCCTCGCTTCCCCGGCAACAGGCGACGGATTTCATCCGCGAGATTGTCTCTCAAAAAGGTAGCATCATTAACGGTGTGGTGAATCACGCGAAAGGGGATTCAGATCCCATCACAGCTAAGCTTACGGTGTTCATGCTGCTGCTCGGTTGCCTTGGGTGTCGTGTTTTTGCAGAAAGCTGCACCATCGCTTCTCTCGCGCTTGTCGACGCTCTCGCTGGAGAAAGCGACCCTTACTTTCGACGGTGCACCTCCGCGTTTGCCGTCTTTATCGGGATTTACGCTTCCCAGATGCTCGGCTCCGTCGAGCGATGTATATCGCGTCCCACTACCCCTTTATATATTGTTTCACTGCAGCGTATCTTCAGCACGAAGACGTTGTCTAAACGGATTCCCCTACGCCGTGATGTCTTCGAGAGCCTCGGTGGGTGTTTAAAGGAGGCTCTGAGCAGTGCCTCATGTTGCCCCTACGAAGACGATTTCCATGCCCTGGCATTCTGTTTCGTTCAACAAACTGAGACGGTGGCTCAGTACCATGGCAGTATTCTTACATCCCTGGCTCCGTACTATATCGAAGCGCTCAAAAAAGCTGAGAGTGAAAAGCGCTTTGTTGCGCTTTACTTTCTAACATCTTTCATGTTGTCATTGGCGTCAGACCTCGTGACGCCATGTGGGATCGATACCACACTGGGAAAAAGTGTGCTTCGTATTGTATCGAGTGTAACGGATCGGTTGCCCGAGCTTCTCTTGCATGCAGATCCAATTCCAAGGTGTGCACTACGCTTGTTGTACATCTGTACAAATTGGAATCCTGCTGTGTTATCTTCGGTTGTCTCCAAACACCTCTTAAGGTGTTTGTGGAATTATCTTTCCTGTGCCGATGATGTCGATCTTTTCTACCCACTTCACCTTCTCCATGTTATGCTCTCCCATAGCAATGGAGAAATGGGTGAGGATCACCTCGAGTTGCAACAAAATGACTTGGCCGTTCTCAATCGGATCAGCGTTTCATCGATGGCAAGTGGTTTTCAGCATGTCTTACATGTCTGTTGCAAGGTGATTGGCCTGATCTTACGTAACATCGAGATGGATGCGACATCCTACACTGATCTTCAATGTTCTGCTTTCATGAACGGCGATGCGGTCGAGCGTGTGTTTCTTCCGCTCTGTGCGGACGAGACAATATCGATCCATGCCGCAGAGATAATCTGGAATCTAGTTCGCCTTTGTCCGTCTATGCATGACATGTTGCTCTCAGATTGTGGCCAATGTGCTTTTCGAAAAGCTTTTGGTAGACAACTTGTTAATATTGAAGTGGTTTTGCTACTTTTACGGTCTTTTGTTTACATCAGCGAGAAAAAAGGGAATTTGGAATTAAATCATTTAGCGAATAATAAGGAGCTTATGAGTACGTTAAAAAAGGTCACTGGTAGAGAGTATCCAGCAGCTGTTTCTTCGTACGCCACTCAATTATATCAGGTAATTACGGATCAACAGGTACTTACGCTGTCGTGATGGTTGTATTTTCGCTGGATGGCATTGTACCACCTTTTGCTATTTTTTTTTTTTCGAGGTGGTGGGGAAGGGGGAAGGGCGACGTTTTATCATTGTTTTGTTTTTACTAACTTGTCCCCTGTCCCACATGCATTGTTATCTACAGGAGGTTCCGCAGCTGATTCTTTGAGAAGAAAAAGAAGTGAATTCTTGTGATATTGCTATTTATACAAATCTCTCCATATATTTTATACTCACACCTAATGGTAACAGCACTATAAGTATTTCGATTTCTATATACGGTTCTGCATAAACGCACGGCTGGTGACTGTTTAGAGAATACTTATACCACAATTCTAGTGATTTATACACTTCTCATTTATTTTCATTAGAATTCATATCCAACATATAAAATGATTCACCATACATCTTTCATAGATGTTTAATTTACGAAACTTATAGAATGCAATTGTACGACGACCGCTGTGTGACTTCTATTGTGTAAGTTTCCATTGAAATCTTCAAAAATTTTCCTTATGGATTTCTTTCACTTTTTCATATCATCCTCTAACCCAACTAAAAATCACATACACCCAAAAGTAGTTCAAGTACCTTTTCGCTTGGAGGGGTGTACTCCTTCACCATTGTAGTATACTTCTTTTATCCATAAACCTCACCTAGTGGTTCACCTAGACTTGTATTTATTTGTGTATCCAAAAGTTTCTGTATCCTCCCACCTCATGATCCGTAGTTACCTAAGACCCGATGTCGATGAGGAGGAATGGGTGGGGGATGGAATCGACGGGGGCTTTTCCACGTGGAAGAACGAGGAGCCCGTCCCATCGCGACCGGAGAGCCGTAATCTGAGCGATCGCGTCTCCGTGAGCACCAGCCCGCCGGCCGATATCCCGTATAAGACGGCGCAGCGCATCCAAGCGCCGGTGAGCAGCGTTTTCAAAAAAACCTCGAACATGTTCCCCGAGGCCCACGCCGCGGCGCTCGAGCCGAAGGTGCAGATCCCCTACACCCACATCCGGGGGAGGGTCCCGCGGCCGATTGAGGTCGAGCGGCGCCGGCGGCTCTACGACTCCATCGACGTYTCCCACCTCATTGAGGTGAGCGGGCTGCAGCTGGAGCGGCTCGCCCGACGGACTAGCTCGACGATCCCGCTYGAGTACTTCGACGACGTCTCCTATGACTGCCGCGGCCCGGAGGAGTGGATGAGCATTGCGGAGGGGAATCCAAACCCCGCGGCGCGGTTTCTTCCTGCCGAGGGCGTCTTTTTTGACGAGGAGACCGGGAAGTACGCGATGAAGCCTTGTCGAGTGTTCGGGTGGAATGTGGAGACGAACGAACTGCTCGTGCGCTGGGGCTCCGTTAGCCCGTCTTTTCTTTCTGCCGAAGGGAATGCGGTGGTGGAGGTGGGAGAGGAGGAGAAGAAAGAGGAGGCGGCCACGACAATCCATCGGATTTTCGTTCGTCTTCTCGCGGAGGACCCGATCGTCTACGTCCAGCGTCTCGTGAATGCGCATTATCAGCGCGAGAAGGCGATGGCGTGGATTCTGTACTACCTCTCCTGCGATGCGATGCCGATTACGGATTTGCCGGACCTCACGGACGGCCTGCGCGAGCGGCTGTTGCGGTTGGGAACGGGGATCCCGCAGCTCAGCGAGGCGGTCTTCCCCGGTGTTGAGCAGCACGCGGAGCACCTGATTCAGGAGATCCTCCTGGAGTGGAAGCGCAGCCATAACCGCGTGATGCTGCAGGATCTGATGAAGCGCAACCAAAGCGTGATGCGGATGGTCGAGCGCTCGACGCGGATGAACCTGACGGAGCTGATGAACGGCCCGAACGTGTCGGTGGCCCTCAGCGATCTCGGCGATCCCACGAAGATCATCGACGTTGGCTTTGACTTCAAACGACGCGAGCGGTCTTTTACCTTCTCCACGTACTTTACGCAGCCGGAGGTGGTGACCGCCCTCACAGGGGTGCGGCGAGAGTGCATGAAGGTGCTCGAGCAGAGCTTGTTTGACCTCCCGACGGAGCGGCAAATGCCTTTGGAGGTCTTTCAGAAGCGCCAAATGGCGCGTATCAACCAGGTCGCGAGTTACCTGAAGCACGAGTGGTTGGAAAGCGTTGGTAGGGTGATCAAGGATAGTTTTCAAACCGCATCCAAGGGGTGGCTCAATTTGAAGGAATCCAAGCAGGGAATTTATGAAATGTCCAAACTCAAGAAGCTTTTTACAACCGTTCGTCTCATGATGGAGGACACCCTTTTTGACTTTGTCTACTCCTCGTTGCAGTCGTTCATCACCTTTTTTGAGGAGGTTTCCGACTTCACCGTGTATGTGGTGAATATGAATTGTGTGAAGAACACCTGGCCTGGTAGCGACGCGGATGACTGCATCGAAAAGCAGCCCCTCTTTACCATTAATCTCATTGAGAAAGACGGTCGCTTTGCGTACGAGATCTCCGCCAAGGATTTCGAACGGCATGTGATTGATCTCTTTGATCAGGCCATCCTCTGCACGGAGGCCATTCCGCAGGTTGAGCGCTACGTTATGACGCAGTACTTCTGGAGAAATGACAGTGAGGGCCCTTTTTTGGACTCTGTGAAGTTGGAGGATGAGCGCGTGCAGTGGATGCGAGAGCGGGTGCGGCGCTCAGTTCAGTCCTCGCTCACGCCCTTGCAGGAGTATTTGAACACCTATGACGAGCTCCTCCCCTTGATACGCCTCAACGAAAACGACTTTATCCGGGACTATACCGCGGAGGAGCACAGCATCGAGGAATCCAAGGAAGAGATCATCAAGCATCTCAAGGCCAAGAAGGTAGTGGCGGAACGCATTCCCCCTTACTTGGCGGTTGGCAACTTTGTGGTGAACAGCCAATCCTTTGGCTCGCTCATGGCGAAGAAGGAGGATAACCTCGCGAAGCTTATTATGGGCAGCATCAGCAAACAGAACCGGAAGCGTGCAATTGCAATATGCGAGGAGTTCAACAAAATTAGTCGTGTTCTGGCGAAGGAGCCTCAGACCCCAGAGAAGCTCTTTGAATTGTACAATTTCATATCGAATCTCGGGGAAAGCGGGCAAAATCTCGCGCAGCAGATTGAGGGCATGCGGCAGTGCTACGCCGTTCTCGAGAGCTTTCAGTTTGCCCTGACCGATGACGAATCTTGTCATAAATGGCAGGCGATTGGGTGGCCAAGGCGCCTCGCGCTCATCATATCGGCGACCAAGAAGCAACTCGACCTCATCGAGAAGGAGCTCTATGCTCGCCTGCAGAAGCAACAAGACGTCTTCTCGACGCGTGTGGAGAAGTTGCAGCGCGTCGTGGCGACTTTTTCGAAACACACGCAGTCCAACCAGGCCGACAAGGTCGTTGCGGACGTGAAGCGAAACAACATCGAGATCCGGCAGTGCATCGAAGAGGCGCGCGCGATCAACAGCGATCAGCGCCTCTTTGGCGATCGACTGACGGACTACCGTAGCGTTTTTGAGTTAGACAAGGAGTTTAAACCCTACAGCGACCTCTGGCTTACCACTTACACGTGGCAGGAAAGCTATCGACGCTGGCATACCGATGCCTTTGATACGTTGGATCCCGATGAGATCGAGAACACCACTTCTACGGCGTACAAGACATTGACAAGCCTCACGAAAGTCTTCCGAGATAAGGCGGGAACATTGAAGATGGTGGAGGAGATGCGCGCATTGGTGGAGAAGTTTAAGCCTTGGGTGCCGGTTGTTGTGGCGTTAATCCACCCTGGCATGAAGGAGCGCCACTGGGAGGGCCTCTCGGAAAAGCTTAACATGAAGCTGAAGCCCGGGGATACGATTAATGTCATGGATGACTGTCGGCCGCTTTTAGCACACAAGGATGTCGTTGTTAGCCACTGCGAGGTCGCTGCGAAGGAGTTGCAGATCGAGAAGGCGCTCAAGGATATGCGGGCGAAATGGGAAAGCAAATCCTTTGTGGTGGATCCCTACAAGGATACCGGCTCCTTCATCCTGAAGGATACCCAAGAGGTGATCGAGCTCCTCGACGAGCATCTCAATCTTACGCAGCAGTTGCAGTTTTCGCCTTTCAAGGAGTATTTCAAGGAGAGTATCACAGACTGGGAGCGCTCCCTCAACCTCATTTCGGACGTGCTCGAGCAATGGGTGGAGTGCCAGCGGGCGTGGCGCTACCTGGAGCCGATCTTCTCTTCTGATGACATTGCCCTGCAGCTTCCACGGCTTTCGAAACTGTTCGAAAAGGTTGACAAGACCTGGCGGCGAATCATGAGTGCGACCCACAATCAAACGAACGTGCTGGAGGTCTGCTTAGGCACCAATAAGCTCTTGGATAATCTGCGGGAGTCGAATCGCATCTTGGAGGAGGTGCAACGGGGTCTGAACGAGTACCTTTCGGAGAAGCGGCAGAGCTTCCCTCGCTTTTACTTCCTTTCCGACGAGGAGCTTTTGGAAATCCTTTCTCAGTCCAAGGAGGTGCGTCGTATCGACAGCAACATCGCCAAGCTGTTCGAGTTTATCTGCCGCCTAGAGTGGAATTCGGACGATGAGGTTATCGGATTCTTCAGCAGTGATGAAGAGCACATCCCCGCCGTAACACCGGTAAAGACTGAGGGCAACGTGGAGAACTGGCTTAAATCGATTGAATCCATGATGAAAAAGGCGGTGCACCACCAACTCGACCGTTCGTACTCGGATTACCTTAACAGGAAGCGATCGCAGTGGGTTCTGATGTGGCCTATTCAGGCCGTAATTGCGATTTCTCAGGTGTACTGGACGCAGGGGTGCGAGCAGGCGCTTACGCAAACTGGGAGCGTTAGCGAACTATACCACGTACTTGATAAGCAGCTCTACGAGCTGGTCGATGTTGTGCAATCTCCCCTGACGCCCGTTCAACGTGTTAACATGGGCGCCTTAATCACCATTGAGGTCCACGCAAAGGATACCGTGGAGGGCATGATGGAGAAGGGAGTATCGAATATCGCTTCCTTTGACTGGGTGAAGCAGCTGCGCTTTTACTTCAATCAGTCGGACCGGCTTTGCCATATTAAGCAGGTCGATGCGCACTTTGTTTATGGCGGGGAGTACCTCGGAAACACTGGGCGTCTGGTCGTTACCCCACTCACGGATCGTATTTACCTCACCCTCACAGGGGCCCTCGCGCTCTGCCTTGGTGGGGCCCCTGCAGGCCCTGCCGGTACTGGAAAGACGGAAACCACCAAAGATCTGGCCAAGGCGCTTGCAAAGCAATGTGTGGTCTTCAACTGTCAAGAAGGTATGACATACCTTTCCATGGGAAAGTTCTTCAAAGGCCTTGCCTGGACGGGCGCCTGGGCGTGTTTTGATGAGTTCAATCGTATCGACGTTGAGGTGCTCTCCGTGATCGCGCAACAGGTGACGGACCTCCAGCAAGCCTGTCTCACCAAACAGTATCGCATCATATTTGAGGAAAGCGACATTGAGGTGGACCCCACGCACGCGATCTTCATCACGATGAACCCTGGCTACGCCGGACGAACGGAGCTTCCTGATAACCTTAAGGTTCTTTTCCGCCCTGTCGCATGTATGGTGCCGGACTACGCCATGATCGGTGAAATCCGTCTCTTTTCCTACGGTTACAAGAAAGCAAGAATACTCGCGCAGAAGATGGTGATGACTTTCAAGCTCAGCTCTGAGCAGCTCTCCTCGCAGGACCACTACGACTTTGGTATGCGTGCTGTTAACAGTGTTATATCCGCAGCCGGAATTAAAAAGCGTGAAAATCCGAACAGCGACGAGGACGTTCTTCTGCTCAGTGCTCTACGCGACTCCAATGTGCCGAAGTTCTTAAAGGGGGATATCGAGCTCTTCGAGGGCATTATCAGTGATCTCTTCCCGGAGGTCGCGCTACCGCAGACGAACTACGGGGCGATGGTGGAGACCCTGCACAAGGTAATTACGGATCACATGCATCTACAAGACATCCCCGCGTTCGCCGAGAAGTGCCTGCAGCTCTACGACATCACAATTCTCCGACACGGTCTGATGCTGGTCGGCCCCGCGGGCAGCGGGAAGACCTCCGTCTACCGCGCGCTGCAGACGACCCTTTCCGATTGCGCGATCCGACAGGCGAAGGGGGAGGATCTCGGCCCACGCGAGTTCATGAAAGTCCACACGCACCTCTGCAACCCCAAATCCGTTACGATGGATCAGCTCTACGGCGCCTACGACGAGAATGGGGAGTGGCGGGATGGTATCCTCTGCGTTCTCTTCCGCTGCGCCGCACGCTACGGCGACGAGGGAACGCAGCTCGGGAAGCACTGGGTGATCTTCGACGGCCCGGTCGACGCGCTCTGGATTGAGTCCATGAACACGGTGCTCGATGATAACAAGAAGCTCTGCCTCGTCTCGGGCGAGATCATCCAGATGAATCGCGATATGACGATGATGTTCGAGGTGGAGGACCTTGCGGTGGCTTCCCCTGCTACGGTCTCGCGTTGCGGTATGATTTATATGGATCCGACCTCGTGCGTGCCGATTTCGGCTTCCATCGCCTCGTGGGTGGCGTCGCTGCCGTCATACATGGCAAGTGAGGCTTCTAGCCTGCAAGAACTAATCATGCTTTATCTTCCAGGTCTCATATCGTTTGTGCATGGTGAGCTCCAGGAGTATGTGATGTCCACGACAAGCAATCTGGTCTTCTCCTTTATGAAGATGATGAATGGCTATATCCAGTCCTTTGAGGATGCCTTCAAGGTCCCGGCTGCGGCTCTTGCTGGAGCCCAGAACCCGTCACTTCAGGCAACCAACCAACCCCAGGAATTGCTGGCCGAGATCGTTCCCCGACTTTTCATCCTTTCCCTGGTGTGGAGTGTGGGTGCGACCTGTAACGAAGACGGACGCGAGCGCTTTGACAAGGCACTTCGAGAGATGGCAACGGTGAATAATCAAACGGACTATCTCCCGCCTGCCTCTGGGGAAAGGGATAACACTGTGTATGACTACTGCTATCGGTACCAACCCGCCTTGCTCGCGCTCTCGCATCAGCACGCTGACGACAGCGTGATCCTGCCCGATTGGGTGCACTGGCAGGATATGCAGCCCGCGTTTGAGGTTTCTCGAGGCACGAACTTTGACGACATTATCGTCCCCACGATTGACAACACCCGACAAAACTACATTCTCCGGCATCTCCTTTTGCAGAAAGCAAATGTTGCGGTGATCGGGCCGACCGGCACGGGCAAGTCCGTCTCTGCGTTAAAAATGGTGCTTGGCGGTGAACTACCGGACACCTTCCTTGGTCTGACCTTCACCTTCTCCGCGCAGACGAAAGCAGGGGCATTGCAGGGGTCGCTTATGGCGAAATTCGACAAGCGACGCTCTCGTGTGTATGGTGCGCCGATCGGAAAACATTTTCTCATCTTTATCGATGATGCAAATTTACCACAGCCGGAGCGATATGGCACCCAGCCTCCCATCGAGCTGCTTCGGCAGCTCCTCGGACATGGTGGGTTCTATTCCTTGGTCGGTGGCATCCGCTGGAATACGATCATAGACACTTCGCTTATCCTTGCAATGGGTCCGCCAGGGGGGGGTCGTGCCCACGTTTCGAACCGGTTCATGCGTTTTTTCAACTATTTGTCTTTTCCGGACATGTCCGACACCTCCAAGCGGCTTATCCTTAGCACCATACTCTTCAGTGGGTTTGCGCATCAAGGGGTTGACGGAAGCATTCAGGAGCTGGGTAGCAATATTGTGGAGAGCACGCTGCGCGTTTTTAAGCAGTGCTGCAAGATCTTTTTGCCGATCCCGGCGCATGTACATTATTCCTTTAACATGCGTGATGTGATGCGAGTCTTTCCGATGCTGTATGCCAGTGATGAAAAGGCAGTGCAATCGAGGGAGGAGCTCTTGAAAAAATGGC
Source organism: Phytomonas serpens 9T (assembly GCA_000331125.1). Lineage (NCBI taxonomy): Eukaryota > Euglenozoa > Kinetoplastea > Trypanosomatida > Trypanosomatidae > Phytomonas > Phytomonas serpens. The sequence continues at coordinate 14,226 of AIHY01000373.1, forward strand.
TGCACGAGATGCATCGTGTCTTTAGTGACCGACTAATCAATGAGGAAGACAAGGCCTCCTTCACCCAGATTCTTAAGGGTGAAATGCACGAAATGGGGTTTACCGACAACTACGAAGACTTTATTGGGGCAAAGCGCCTTATTTTCGGGAACTTTATGGGTACCCATAAGGGTTATGAGCAAATAACCGACATGTTCGCTTTAACTCGTCGCTTTGACGAGCTTTTGGCGACGTACAATGAAGAGAACGAAAATCGTATGGATTTGGTTCTCTTTTTGGATGCTATTGAACATGTATGCCGTATTTTCCGAGTCCTCTGTATGCCAAACGGGCATTGCCTCCTCCTTGGCATAGGTGGATCTGGACGAAAGTCCCTCACGCGCCTGGCGTGCTATTTGATTCCCGAGATGGAGATCTCCACCGTTGAGATTACGAAGAACTTCGGCGCCAAGGAATGGCACGAAACCCTAGCTAAATTGCTTTTAGAATGTGGAAAGAACGAGAAGAAGCGCACTTTTCTCTTCTCAGACACCCAAATTGTGCATCCTGTCTTTCTGGAAGACGTCGCCGCGTTACTAACCTCCGGTGACGTTCCTAATCTATTTGAGGACCAAGATATGGAGCTCATCAACGAAAAATTTCGAGGCATATGCATTAGTGAGAACCTGCCGACCACCAAGGTCTCCATCTATGCGCGTTTCGTGAAGGCGGTGAGATCCAACCTCCACGTCGTCCTTGCCTTTTCACCCATTGGGGATGTGTTTCGGACCCGGATGCGAATGTTCCCTTCTCTCATAGCGTGCTGTACAATCGACTGGTTCGCTGAATGGCCGGCCGAGGCACTTCTTTCCGTCGCCCGAGCTCATCTCTCGCATAGCATCCAACCGGGAGAGGAAAAGAAGCCTCGTAGACGCTCGAGTATCGGCGAAAATGTCCCGAAAGGCGTCTCGGATGCCACCGAATGCTTCAAGATATTTCATATGCTCGCTGAGGAAGTGACTGAGCAATTCTTTGTCGAGACTCGTCGACGTTCCTACGTGACGCCGACCTCGTACTTGTCTTTCCTTGGTGGTTTCAGTGATATACTACAGAAAAGGCGGCGTAACCTTCACGAACAACGTTCGCGCCTCGAAAATGGACTCGAAAAGTTGCACAACACGGAGGAACGCGTGGCTGAGCTGGAGGCCCAGCTAAAGGCCCAACAACCGCTGCTGGAGATTAAAAAGGAAGAGGTACGTGTTATGATGGAGCGGCTCACCGTCGATAGACGGGAAGCCGCATTGAAAGAGGCCGAGGCTCGTAAAGAGGAAGCAGCCGCGTCGGTGAAGGCCGAAGAGTGCGCAAAAATGCGTCGCGAGTGCGCCAATCGTCTTGCCGAGGCAGAGCCCGCACTGGCCGAGGCGGTGAAGGTTTTATCCAAGATCAAGGCGTCGGAAATTGCGGAGCTGAATAAGTACCAAAGCCCTCCGAAGGGCGTCCAGTACGTCATGGAGGCTGTGGCCGTCCTCCTGACCCTTGGGAACTGCCCAAAGGAGTACTACACAGGAGCGGCGGGAAGCAAGAAGACGCCCGACTGGTGGTTGTGTGCGAAGTCGTACATGAAGGACGCTAACCGCCTTCTGGATACGCTTGTGCAGCCTCCTGAGAAGGGAGGCTTCAACCGTGAGGCGATGGATACCCCGCTGATCGAAAAGATCAGGGTGTACTGCGACAACGAGGAATTTCAGCCGGAGAAGGTCCGTTCCGTTTCGGTGCCGTGCATGGCGATGTGCCTGTGGGTGCGTGCTATGTTCCGATGGTTTTTCGTAAACCGCGAGATTCAACCGCTGCGGAAAAAGTTGGAGGCCTCTGAGGAGGAGCTGGCGCGCGTAACCCAGGCGCTGCATCACACGCGGTCCGTTTTGGATCAAGTGATTGCCGCCGTGTGTGCTCTCGAGAAGGAGTACGCCGATGCCATTGTTACCCAGACCGAACTTGAAAATGAGGTGGAACAGACAAGTCTCAAATTACAGCGTGCAGCGCGTCTCATTGATGGTCTTGGCGGCGAAAAGATCCGCTGGATCGAACTGGTCGCTCTCTACAATGAGGAGGAAAAATATATTATCGGCGACGTGCTTATTTCAACCGCCACCATCTCATATTGTGGGCCGCTCACGGGTATTTATCGCAATCAGCTGCTCGCCAAATGGAAGGATACTTTGAAAGCGTACAACGTGCATATTAGCGAGCAATGCAGCCTTGTCTCAACCCTGGGTGATCCAGTCCAAATACAAGAATGGCAGCTCAATGGGCTCCCGTCGGATTCTTTGTCGACAGAAAATGCCATTATCATGGCTAACTCGCGCAACTGGCCACTTCTCATTGATCCACAAGGTCAGGGTAATACATGGATTCGAAACATTTACAAAAATAGTAACCTGCAGGTTTGCAAGGCCTCAAATAACCGTTTCATGAAAACAATTGAGCAGGCTATCCGTCTCGGTCTACCCTGCTTGCTAGAAAATGTCGGCGAATCCCTGGATGCTGCCTTGGAGCCGGTCCTCCTGAAAAATGTATTTCTGATAGGCAGCACACCACACGTGCGGATTGGCGATAGTGCCATTCCATACGACACGAACTTCAAACTGTACATGACCACCAAGCTTTCTAACCCAACGTACACACCAGAAACCATCGTCTCCGTTTCTTTACTAAACTTCTTTATCACCTCTAACGGGCTTGAGGAGCAACTTCTCGCCAAGACGGTGGGGATGGAGCGCAACGACTTGGAGCAGGATAAGCAAAAACTAACAATCGACAGCGCCGAAAAACAGAAGGAGCTGAAGGAGATACAAGGGAATATCCTACGGCTTCTGGAAGAGGCCGAGGGCGACATTCTTGAACAGGAAGAACTGATTAATACGCTAGAGAGGAGCAAGACCAAGTCTACAGAAATTAATGAGTACCTTCAGAAATCCAAAGAAACGACTAAGATCATTGATGAGACTCGAAATAGGTACCGACCTCATGCGGAACGTGGTGTACTCCTCTTCTTTTGTGTTTCGAAGTTATCGACTATCGATTCCATGTGCCAGTTCTCTCTACAATGGTTTTTCAATCTGTTCCTGCGTGCAGTCAAGGATGCCAAGCCTGCCGATGATGTCGAACAGCGTGTGGCAAACCTCATGGATTACTTTATGTACTCCTTCTACTGCAATGTGTGCCATTCCCTTTTTGAAAAACATAAACTCACGTTTTCTTTCTATTTGTGCACAGCCGTACAGCAGCAGCGCGGTGAGTTGAATGAAGAGGAGTTCCGCTACTTTCTCAGAGGGCCAACACGCAGAATTGATTCGACTCCGAACCCGGACCCAAGTTGGATCACCGATAGCATCTGGAGCGAAGTTCAGTTTATATCTTCACAACTTCCTTTCTTTAAAGGGTTTGATGCTCATGTTACACAGAATATTGCACATTACAAGGAGCTCTTTGACAGCACTGACATTGACTTCCAAAGCTTTACTTTGGCGGCACGGTATGCGAACACAGAAAGTCTTCTTCAACGACTTATTGTGTTTCGGTGCTTCAGCAAGGATAAGATGATCCCTGCAATCCAACAATATGTAAAGCACTATATTGGCGAGCGCTACATTATCGTCCCACCGTTTGATGTAGCAGATGCTTATAAGGATAGCGACTGCTTGTCCCCTCTTATTTTCATCAACTCGCCGGGTTCAGACCCGATGAACGATTTAATGCGTTTCGCCGAGTCGATGCGCATGCTACGTCGGCTTGATAAAGTATCCTTAGGACAGGGCCAGAGCAAGAAAGCCGAAGAGTACATCTCCACAGGTCGGGAAAGGGGTCAATGGGTGCTACTGCAGAACTGTCATCTCGCCATCTCATGGATGCCCACATTGGAAACGATTGTGGAGAGCTTTAGTGCGGATACGGTAAATAAGGAATTCCGGTTGTGGCTGACCTCAATGCCGTGTGAGGCGTTTCCGGTGGCTGTGCTGCAAATTTCTGTTAAAATGACCAATGAGCCTCCTATGGGTCTGCGGGCCAATGTTGCGCGCTCTTACTATGGCTTCACCGACATCGATCTCGATGTCACGCACGACTCCGCGAGTTACAAGAAGTTGGCATTCTCGCTCTGCCTCTTTCACGGTGTGATCCAGGAACGTCGCAAATTTGGCTCGCTTGGTTTCAACATCGCCTACGAGTTCAATGACTCGGACCGGAATGTGTGTCTGATGCAGCTGCAAAAGTTCATCGATCTCTATGATACCATTCCTTTTGATGTCCTCACTTTCTTGACGGGCGAGATCAACTACGGCGGGCGTGTAACCGATGAYTGGGACCGACGCTGCATGATGACCCTCATCCGGCATTACTTGAGCCCTGAGGTTCTGAAAGTGGGCTATAACTTCTCGCCCTCGGGGGTGTACCACACGCTCGAGCCCGGAACCCGTGCGTACTACTTGGAACATCTCAACAACTGGCCGCTTAATCCCAAGCCTGAGATATTCGGGTTGCATGATAATGCGGATATCACTTGTGCGCAGAACATCACCTCTGGTATCCTATCCACCGTTCTCTCCTTGATCTCGCAGACCGCTGCTCCTGGGAAGGCTGGTAGCAAGGATGAGCAGCTGAGGGATATGGCGGAATCGATTCAAAAACAACTGCCTGAGCCCTTTGATGAGGAGGCATTTACCGCCAAGTATCCGACACGCTACGAAGACTCGATGAATATTGTACTCGTTCAAGAGGTTATGCGCTATAATCGTCTATTACGCTTTGTGCACTCAAATCTTGTCGAGTTTTTGAAGGCAATACGCGGTGAGGTCCTCATTTCAGCTGAGCTAGAAGCAGTTGGCTCCAATTTCTTTCTCAACAGTGTACCCGCTGCGTGGGCTTCGCTGGCGTATCCATCCCTCAAACCTTTGTCAAGCTGGGTAGATGACTTGGTGCGTCGCATCCAGTTCGTTCAAATGTGGTACGACAACGGCGCACCTTCTGCATACTGGATGGGGGGCTTTTTCTTCCCACAGGCGTTCCTTACTGGAACGTTGCAGAACTACGCGCGTCGTCTTCAGAAGGCAATAGACACCATTTCCTTTGACTTCAAAATATTGGACACCACTGCATCTGATTTGGATCGTTTGGAGAGGCCTGAAAAGGGTGCCTTGGTTTATGGCCTCTTCATGGAGGGGGCTCGTTGGGACGCGAGGCGGCAGACGCTGGATGAGTCCAGACCTAGGGAGCTGTACACAGAAATGCCTGTCATTCACTTCGATCCGGTTGTGAATCGGGTTCATGACCCGACAAAGTTCGTGTGCCCTGTTTACAAAACCCTCACGCGAGCTGGCACGCTGAGCACTACTGGGCACTCGACAAACTTTGTGCTGCCCATACACATCCCCACTGAAACCGATCCCTCCCATTGGGTTGAGCGTGGGGTCGCTTGTGTCGTCTCGTTAAATTTTTAAAAACCTTGTTTTTCGCTGACATTCGTGTTGAAGTCGAAATACTTTAGATGAAGTATGCATGTGTTAATAATACATCAGGGCCTCTCATTCAAGTGTTTTTTACAGTGGGTAATTTCGTATTTCAAACTAGAAACACACACACACACACACACACAAACGAGAAAGGCGGTTGTATTTATCTTTTTTTGAAAATGCCGTTTTTGCTTCGCATAATAGTATGTAAATGTTTGTAAAGATATAGATACATATTTCCTTTATGTATAAAATTATGTTATAGTTCTCAAATAAACACCAACATGAACGTCCAAGGAATGAAATGTGCGAGAGGAAGAGAGTATCTTGTCGTTTTGATGCTTACACGTTTTCTAGTATATTGTCAATATTTTTTACCCATTAACTCTATAACATGGTGTCTGCCATCTAAAAGTGAACACATTTTTCTAAGGAAAGCACATTTCAAGTAGTGGGATTTAACGAGTCTCACTCAGCAAAGCATTAGGAAGAAAACACATAAAAATAGAGCGTAGCATAATGGCGCAACGACTTTTACGCACCAAATCGAAAGCTACTAAAAGTGCTGGTGCAGCGCGAAAACACGTTGGTGAAGCAAAAAAAAAGTCGACCTACACAAAAGCCAAGAATTCCGTCGAGCGGAAGGCACGTTCTAACTATATCAACACGGTTGAGGCAGCGATGGCATCTCGCGTCCCATCTGATCAAAGCTTTAAATTGAAAATTGTGAAGCCTACACAGCAACAGACAAAGAAACATATGAAGAAGCCTTTGACTCGTGGCCGCAAGCGCAAATAAGCCTTACCAAAAATGAAAGAAATTATAATGGTGCTTAAAAAGATCGATGCATGCCAGCAAGCATATAAAGGGGGAGATGTGGCCAAATGCAAACTGGTCCTAATGAACGGACTGTGCATGGACGTGAATGCTATTTGATGAGGAAAGTGAGAGTACAAACCGGTAGCTTATGGGCTTTCCATCAAAAAAATAAAATTATGGGATTGCGCCTTCTTTCGGACTTATTTATTTTCCATCCCCTTTAATGAGAAAAAATGAATCCATCTAATCGATCAACCGCATAATCGACGATGGCGAAAGGATGAAAATATTCTAGATATTTGTGTACTTTTTATATCACTATCATTTATTTGCTTTACCAATCCATGTTTTGAGTGACGCATAGGCGTTTAACTATTAATTCATGGATAACGCTTTAAAAAATATATACATAATTCACGGTTGTGCTAATGCTGGCCTGCCTTTTTGCATGTGACGCTTCGATATGGAATCTTCATTGACGTATGGTTTAGATTGGTGCCTCTCTTCATTCACAAAGTTGTGATGGAACAGTTTAAATTTGTTAGGGTCATTGGAAAGGGAACATATGGGGTTGTTCTCCAATGCATAGATCGTGACACAAAACAACTTGTAGCCATAAAGTGTTTTAGAAGGGATAGCTCTTCTGAGGAATATTTTTTGCAAACTATTATCCGCGATCTTCGTGTGCAACAGCTTCTTCAAGGAGAGCCACATATCGTTAAGCTGCTTGATACCTTCCAGGAAGGGGAGCAAATTTATTTGGTTATGGAATATGTTCCTCGTAATCTTCTAGAAATCTTAGAAGCGAATCCCAAAGGTCTAGAGTTTGAGGCTCTGCGATTACTCATATATACCACCCTCCTTGGTGTTCGTTCTCTTCATAGGCGAGGCCTTATTCACCGGGATATAAAACCAGAAAATATACTGGTGGAGGTTAACGGTACCGCTAAATTGTGTGACTTTGGCTTTACACGACCAGTTATGCCGGTGAATCGACAAGGCACATCTGCATTGGCTCCATACACCTCTTCAGTAAAATGCTTAGCTAACACTGAAGACAATGATGAACAGGGAAATTTATCCGGGAGTCTAAATTTGCCTATGTTAGATGATCTTGTTTATGATTGTAACGCCAACTCTATGACGTCATACGTGTCCACACGGTGGTACCGCAGCCCTGAGATGTTGTTGGGTGTACCTCACTACGACTTTGCGGTGGATATGTGGGCTATGGGCGCAATCTTGGCAGAGGCCGCGGATGGTGAACCGCTACTCCCAGGCGATTCAGAGCTAGAGCAGCTCTCTTTGATTCAAACTCGTGTGGGAAGATTTCCAAATACCTACAAAGCCTTTCTGCAGAAACTTAGCTCTAACGTTCCTTATGAATGTGAACAGGTTGATTGCGGATTCTCCTCAACATCAGCTGAATGCGAGGTTAGTGACTACCTGCACACCCGATTCTATGATGTTTTGGGAAAGCATGGAGTTCTTCTCCTACAATCCCTTTTAGCAATAGATTCTTCGAAGCGAATAACAGTGGAAGAGGCCCTGCAACACCCCTTTTTCGATGGACTCAGCGCACATTATTCGCTGCTTCTGCCATCGTCACGGTGTTCCCTTTCCCCAGCTTCTTCAAAAGTATCTTGCGTGAAGTTTAGGGATAACCTTATTTCATCTGTCTCTGTAGCAAAAGAGCCAGACAGAGACGGAATCCTACCATTGTCAAGACCGATATTATTTATGTCGACTTCCCAACGCCATTCTGAAAAGACCAATTCGACGGAGAGAGATAGCATTGCCAAAGCGAAATTGTGTAGCCCCATGGAGGAGGTGGCACCGATAGACTCTGGCTCTCTAAACCAGAGAAAGAGGCGCATGATACTAGTTCATGACTCTAAGAAACACGAACCCTGTTCCAAGATTCCTTTCCCATCGTTAGGACCACCGCATGACGATACACCATCTCTGCGGCGCCTTGAAAGCAATTTCGAACGGCCAAAAAGAAAACCTAGCGTAAAAAATGCTACACGGCCCATCAACTCTGTGTTGTTTTCCAATTCTGGTCGTCGATCCACTTCAAGAAAAGCTTTAAGAACGCCAATAGATACTACAACAAAGATGCCATTGGTGCGGCAGCATACTAAATGTAACGGGGTGAGCACAAATGCCTTACATGCCCCTTCTAGCGACCGTAATGTGGATCCGGATAGTCCACTGCATCGCGGCTCACCGCATGTGAAGGGCATTTTAAGATCTGAACCCAATGGGAAGCATTGCAGCTCAAACTTTTGGGAGGACTCCTCTGCACCGCACAATGACACCCTCTCTGGGCGATCAGACGCACGCTCGAGATGCGGCAAGCGCTCGAATTCGAAAGGCCAACTTGGCAAACCGGAGGTCTGCAAAACCCCTTTCTTGCGATGCCCCTCCACGAGGTCACAGCTTTCTCAATCCAGGCGATTAGGGACGAGCACGCAATCCCCGTACTTCACGTCGATGCCGGGGAGTTTCAAGCAGGACACTCTCCGAGCTCCGAGGCCCAAGCCTCACCCGGGCCCGCGAAGGGAGGACTCCCGGCCTCGTGATAGGGTCCCGGGTGTGACCCCCGGGGAGCGGACGAAAACGGCCGGATCCTTCCAAGAGGGACGGAAAGTCCCAGACGGGCCCCTCATCCGGCGCTCTCAACGACACTCCTCTCCTGTGGGGCTTCCGCCCAGTTCACGGAACTCTGAGAAGAACGGTGTCGGCCACAGCCCGCACGGGCAACGAGCGGGAGTGGCAGAGGACGCGACGTGCCACGCCCCTCCCACGCGAACTCCTTTGCTGTTCTTCCGGACGAAGAAAGGCTCCACCGCTTCTGAAATGTCGGCGCTGGGAGGTAATTTAGGTTCAGCGAGCTCACGTGAGTTGGCTTCTCTCGGACATGACATGACATCGACGCAACATCTGGCGCCTATTAGTTCACATCTACCACCGGCTGTGCTTTCTTCACATAATAGCTCTAGCCCTGCCCAGGGCAATCCATAACCACCCACATCCCTATCCTTCCTCCCTCCTCCCTCCTTCGTCTCCTCTTCCCCTTCCCGCAGTTCATCTCCGCAAAGTGGCCTCTGCCTGGAGAATGTTTTACTGTTTATCAGCCCCCTAGCCTCCTTTTCAAGGGTCTGGATCTTTTCATGTTCGTGCATATTTATTTAACAGCTTTGAAAATGAAATTGTGCATTGATACTATGCAGCAAGACGATGACTTGCTAACTCTGAGAAATTTGTAAAATTTTCCGGTACATATTTTCCATATCACAACAGTAATTAACTTCTCTTTATTTGAGTTGGAATACATACTTTTTTCCTATTGATAGCACTATTATATTCTTGGAAAAAGAAACCATCGTATCTAGTAGTAATTTTAATTCAGGTAATTTTTTGTATTGTTGCCTTTCGGTTAGCAATCAACGTTTTTCCCCCCATATTGTTATTTCTTAATTGAAAGTTGATATATGTGAATTATCGAATCTTTGAATGTTTTGTTGAGTTCAATGGGCTAAATAAGCATCATATATATAAATATATATATATATATAAATATAAATATATATATATATATATTTATATATACATATTAACTAATAATAGGGAAGGAAAACATTGAGAGCTACACCTAGATGGGGTCCCCTGTTAACTATACACAAAAAGGCAGCATGCGTTTTTATATCATTTGTTTTCTGATTTCTACTCCATTATGGGGAAGAAATAGAACGAGTTTAAAGTGATTTTTTTGCTTGATTTATTATATTTGCCTTAGAAAGGGCTGTAAAACCTCGCATCATATGTTTTCTATTTTTACTCCATGAACTAACTAATAAGGAAATACTTTCAACATGTAATGAATAGTTTATGAAACTGCAAATGTGAGGCTTTAAAACCATACTATCATATATATTATTTATAGTTTTCTAGAACAGCTTACGGTGGTAGTGGTGATTAGCCCCTACCTTTTTTTTTTATCGAAAAGGGTGAGGGGTGACATTTTATACACAAAGGTGGCACATATAACGCGAGGGCTTTTTCTCATTTATAGGGCCACCCCTTTCCAACTTACAAACCCCGCTTGAAGATATTTATGAGATGTGTGATTGGTCTTCTTTAGAGGAGGCTGAGGCTTTCTTGTTGAGCACCTGTCATTTTTATCCTGGGCTCTGTAGTAATACTCAAACGGAAACTTCCGATGGTCCATGGCGGGCATATTCTCAGCTTCAGGCGCTTCACCGATATTTCTCCCTTGAGGATGGGTCGTTTTCTTCCTCAAGGATTGATAAAAGAGGTCCGTCTCATTTATCGCTGCAACAGTTGCTATCTGTCAGACTCACGTTTTGCCAAGAGACAGCAATGCAGATTTTCAGTCGGGCCATGCATGTGAATCCCAACAACTCAGAAGCTTCCACTACAGCAGAGGGAAAGGGTCAATGTCTCCCAAGGCCCCTTGAGTTGCTTAAGGCTTCTATAGAACATTATCATAGTGAGCAGCACAAGACATTTGTATGCGGGGTGTGGAACAAAATAGAAGTGCCCGGCCATCTGGTAAAGGGTTCCTTTGCAAAAACGGAGCTCTATCGCAGCCCATGGAGCGGGTGCTATCAATTGCCCCTCACTTTTCTGGAGGACTTCTGTTCTCGTGTGAGAGTAGAGACACTTCGATCTGAAATAGAAGCCGAATCCCATGCAATAAACCACTATATTGAGCAGCGTCTACCAAAAGATGATACAAACTCTTTTTCACGCACGTTGGAGTCTCAGCTTAACGAAATTTTGCAAAAGTACATGAATGTCCATACACCGTTGCTTGAATTCTGTGAAGCTAGTATTTTATCTGCCTTGTCGGCAAGCAAGCCCTTCGGCCTTGCCGCGACGGCATTTGTGCATGAGGTGGTGCCGGAATACATTTCTTGCCTAGAGTCTTCGAATCCAAAAGCCTCTATCACCTCGACACGTGTAGATTTAGAAGTAGTGGTGATCACCCTTCGCGAGTCGTTGTCAACATCGTCCCTAAGCGATCAAATTCAACGGTTTACGACCGGCCACATCTTTCATCTCAGCTGGGACCCATCGAGTAGTGAGGATACGATTGCTATTCACCATGAATTTGGTGTTGTTATATGGCAACACACCCCTGCTTCTCAGTTAACCACGGATGTCCAACAGACGTCAACGCTTCAGCTATACCACCAGTGCACTTTTTTGGTTGATACGAAGCCCGTGTCAACCTTCAGGCGATCTCCCCAGACTGGTAGATATGAGAAACCGCGGGTTGATACCGATACAGTATGGTCTTCGGCTGCCTTGAGTCCAGCTCTTGTAGCGCAATACCTGATTGGACGTGTAAGAACGGTAGAAAACGCCATCAAAAGTATAGTTGTTGGACCTTGTATACGATGCACGGTGCGTGAAATCCGAGGTCAGACTTCTTCATTGGAGCATAAGTTTGAAGAAGAAATATGCGCATCATTTTCCAAAAAAAACTCAAATGGAAAGGCCCCTACGTCTAGTCATTAGTCAAATACGTCGATACTTGAGAGAAAATTCTCGCCTTCAAGTAATAGGAGAAAAATAGCAACACTATTGTACTTAACTTTCCTGCTGTTTTTTGTTTCTCTTTAAAATGATACGGTTCTCATATATTTAAGCTCTCTCCTTATATTGCATCGTCGGATCCACTTGTGACCCTTTAGATTATCCGCTGGATTGTTTTTTTTTTTTGAAGAACTTTCCAATTTTAGCGTCTGCAATTACTTATTTAGTTTTTTTTCCTCCAAAACACATGGCACCGGATCGAAAGACACATTTTTTTCAGTTTAAAAATGCATTTTCGCAAGTAAGCGTTGTGAAAGATACCCCATCGTCCATGCTTTTCGACGTTCGGGATGAGATTCGCGTTGATGCTTGGACTAGTTACTCGCTATCGCTTTTAGTTGAAATTCCTCCCTTGTTTCCTCAAGTCCCGCCAAAGGTAACGATGCCGTATTGCTTCCACGAAGTGCCCATCACTAAACTCATGGAGGAGCAACCAGGAAACCCGGAATGGGATCCGGAGACGTCATCATTGGCTGAGTGTGTACGAAATGCATTCGAAAATATGGCGGCCTACTGGGGCCCCGTCAAACCACCGACGATAGGAAGCATTACAGAAGAGGTGGGCCATGAAACGGATCGCCTGCTCAAGGATCTTAGCGAAAATTCGAACTGTCTGGACGCCTATTGCTATCAGCTCCCTATTATGAAGAAGATGCGTGAGGTGAGTTTACAGAGCGTCAATGAAGCGGAGACATTGGCGAACGAGAACGTGGCCCTCCGTGGCGAAATCGTGTTACTCTATAATGAGGTAAAAGAGCTACAAAAACAACTCCTTGAACAGATGGACGAAATTCAGAAGGCGGAGCAGAATAAACTAATCGTCTCCGTTTGCACTCCAGAGGCCTTGATTCAGACTCTAGAGGCTGATTTGCGTAAACTTCACGAAAAAAGTCGTGAAATCGGCAAATTGGCGCTTAATGCGTACGGAACGAATAAAAAGGCCTTTGAAGAAGGCTTTGAAAAATACAAAGAAACCTCAAGGAAAATCCATGAGATTGATCTGAAGCTTCGAGCCTATCGAGCTTCAAAGGAGTAGTATCTTGCACCGCTATGACCTAAAGTTACAGGAAACTAAATGTGTAAACTTTACATCAATAGATGGAGGTACTATTCCGTGAGGGAAAAGAATGAATAAATATTTAGTGCGACCTATTTTTTTCATCAGAACAGTGAAACAAATCCATTTTCTAAACAGTGCCTTGCGAATGACTTTTTTAGTCTCCTTTCATATGCAGAAAAAACCCTGATAGGCGAGGAGTAGTATAAACTCTTTGCGGTAGTAGTGTTTATTGCAATACTTTTTTATTTGGAGAAGGGTGCAGGAAAATAAAAGGTGCTTTTGGAATACATTTGGTTTCACTTGTTACGATACCAATCTATTTAGTTTATCAACATTTTTTTCTCTAAGGAGAAGAATCTATCGACACTAGTTATTTTAAAACGTACGACGATGTCTAACGCAACGAACGTCCCTTCCAGATTATCCTCGCAGTCGTCTTCTGCTGGGGGAGGTAAGGAGCAGCCTACGATGTGTCTCAAATGTCATGCGGTACCCGCAGAGTACGAAACAAACGCCTGCCATCATCTTTGTTTTTGCAGGGCCTGTGCCATGAAATGTGCTACGGGAGGGCGATGTAAGATATGCGACCAGTTATACAGTGGGTTGGTAAGAGTTGTCTAAAGGAAAAGTAAAATATTACCCTTGGTTTCCTTTATTTTTCCCCTTGGTGGTTTTCGCTTCACACGTTTCTTTACCTTTCCTTATTTTTACGGCAGCAAGCAGTCAGAGAAAATAATGCCAACAACAGATCCCTAGATGGCTCGACAAGCCTGCTCATAGGGTTATATGTAGATTTGGTTATATCGTGTTGAACGCGTGAGTTCTTGGAGAACTCTTTGCAGACACAAGTATAAAGGCGAATGATAGCACTTATCAGGAAATCAAATGTCTTTTGAGTGTTATGCAAGTCTTGCGAGGGTGCCTGCACCAAAGTATGCTTTTAAGGACTATAGCATGTCCACTGAGCTTGGTTATCAGAATGTGAAAAAGTTTATTTGTTTGGGCACAATTACAAATTGCCATAACAAAATTGAAAGCTTCGATTGTGTCTCGTTTTGAACTTCATTTCCTCCTTGCTTGTTTGTTCATGATAGGCCTTTCTAACATGTGCGTAAGCTCTTGCATGGAAGTTTCTCTAAGAAAAAAATGTGCTGTATCTGTCTGCTCACTTGCTTATTATCCCCTTTTATCCATATATATATATAACTACATGTTATAAGTTTTAGCCAAACACACGCGTTGCGTGAACGAACTACTGCAAAGAAGTATTCTAGGCTGTTATATTTAAGGTGCTATTCACATTTTAGCTTTCTATTTTTTGTTGTGGAATACCTAAAGTTGCAGGGACACGATGCAGACCAGAGCAAAGAAGGCAAGGCGTGGGCGCCCCTCTGCTCTTCCCGCCGCGGAGGAGATCACGGAGGTGGAGGAAAGTCAACAAGGGGATAAAGTAATGGATGCCGCGATGACCACCATAATGGAAGAGCAGCCCAAGGAGATGCTCGATCAAGCGAACTCCTCCGGCTTTCGTGTGGTGCAGATCCTCGAGAATTATGGCATCGCCGGCTCGGATATCAAAAAGCTGATGGAGCATGGTTTCTACACCGTCGAGTCCATCGCCTACGCGCCGAAGAAGAACATCCTCGCGGTGAAGGGGATCAGCGAGGGGAAGGCGGAGAAAATCATGGCGGAGTGCGCGAAGCTCGTTCCGATGGGGTTCACCTCCGCCGTCGCCTACCACGAGGCGCGGAAGGAAATCGTGATGGTGACGACGGGGAGCCGCGAGGTCGACAAGCTCCTCGGCGGCGGCATCGAAACGGGGAGCATCACGGAGCTCTTCGGCGAGTTCCGCACCGGCAAGTCGCAGCTCTGCCACACCCTCTGCGTGACCTGCCAGCTTCCCATCTCCCAGGGCGGGGCGGAGGGGATGGCGCTCTACATCGACACCGAGGGGACCTTCCGCCCGGAGCGGCTCGTCGCCGTCGCGGAGCGGTACAAGCTGGATCCCCAGGACGTCCTCGCGAACGTCGCCTGTGCGCGTGCGTTTAACACGGACCACCAGCAGCAGCTCCTCCTCCAGGCCTCCGCGATGATGGCGGAGAACCGCTTTGCCCTGATCATCGTGGACTCCGCCACGGCGCTGTATCGGACGGATTACAGCGGGCGAAACGAGCTGGCGGCGCGGCAGATGCACCTCGGCAAGTTCCTCCGCTCCCTCCACAACCTCGCGGAGGAGTACGGGGTGGCGGTGGTGGTGACGAACCAGGTCGTCGCGAACGTCGACGGCTCCGCCCAGATGTACCAGGCGGATTCGAAAAAACCGATCGGCGGGCATATCATGGCGCACGCCTCGACGACGCGGCTGAGCCTGCGGAAGGGGCGCGGCGAGCAGCGGATTATGAAGGTCTACGACTCCCCGTGTCTCGCCGAGGCGGAGGCGATTTTCGGCATCTACGAGGATGGCGTCGGGGATGCGCGGGATTGATGGGTGGGAGAAAATAAAAAACAAGACCTTCACGCGGGGTCTAACTCGGTGAGAGGGGGGGGAGGGGAGGGGGGGGTAAATTGGCGTTTAGAACATTTAGCCTGCTTCCTCTCCCCTCTCCCCTCCCCCATCTCCCATCCTCCATACCCACCTTTCTTCTTGCGTATTGGCGCCCCTGCATTGGAAGCGACCGTGCACCATTTTTTAGCCCTCTGTTCTATCCTTATCTAAAGTTTCACTCGCTTGCCGTTTTTTGCTTGTTCCTTTCGATCCCAGACATGGTTGTTTGGGAATGAGAAGTATTCTTTTTGTGTGTTACATCAGCCGCTTTTTTTTTTCTGTAGACAATTGTTGAATTCCTAATTGGTTCCTTATAGATATCCTTTCCTTGTGATTAAAATGATCCTTCACTCAGAAAGATGTCTTTCATCAATCCCCCTCTTGAGGGAAACGGGACGCTTTTCGTCCGCCTACTTCACTTGCTTTCTAGTAATACGAATAAAATAATCTATGGGGACGGGACAAAATGCGAAGCGTTTTCTGATCAGGGAAAGAAAATAAATAAATAGAGGCTATTTATGTGTGCTCATAAATCAGGTGTCGATGCATCGCGCCATAGGTGGGGGAATAGTTTGCACATGGTGCCTACAAACCACGACTAAAGAGCGATCCGGATTCCCCAAATGGAAACGTTCTCTCTTCGTTAGAGTGCTTTAGCGATGACTTGGGATGCTGTCCGCATCCTTTTCTTTTTCTTCGCATGTCTTCGTTTAGGCATGGTAGGCTAGCTATTTTATGTACTTTTTTATTCCATTGGGTTGTCTTCTTCTACCTTTTGTTGCTATCCCCCCACCAAAAAAAGATAAAGGACATACTAGACTTGTGCCCCTAAAACAGGAAAGATGACCACCAAACGCCGCAATCATGGTCGCGCGAAGCCGCCGCACAGCCGCGGGCGTGTGAAGCCGGTGCACTGCTTCAACTGCGGTCGTCTGACGCCGAAGGACAAGGCGGTGGGCCGCTTTGTGGTGCGTCGTATGTTAGACGCCGCTTCCGCCCGTGATGTGGCGGAGGCCTCCCCGGTCTACGGCGTCGGTTTCCCGATGCCGAAGCTCTACATGAAGCAGCGCTACTGCATTGCGTGCGCCATCCACAGCCGAACCGTGCGGGCGCGGCCTGTGAAGGACCGCAAGGTCCGCCACAGCGGCAAGATTCCCTACCGTCCGGCCGCCAAGAAGAACTAGTGTGCTTTACCAATAAACGTTTGTTTTTAGTTCCATTGGGAATGTCCTTTATTTAAAAGCGTAAAAAAGGAGAACGTGGGGCTACTGCCCACAGGGATGAGGAGAGGAGAGGAGGGGGAGGGGGGGGGTTAGGGATAGGGTTTCTCGGTGGAATGCCACCCACACCATGTTATTGGAGCTTTTTTCTCTTTTTCCTCTCTTTTCTTGTGTTTCTATTTTTTTTTTCATCTTCAAGCTATTCTTCGACAAAGCGAGTGACGCGGCAGACAGCTTCCCCGGTCTTCCCTTGTCGTTCCGTTCTGCAGGACGTCCAGGACCGGTCGAGGCCCACGCCGAACCGAATCGAGCGCACCACACGGGATGACGAGCATTGAGCAGCTGCAGATCTGCGGGATCCGCAGCTTTGACCCCTCCCCGAGCAACCGCCAGGTGATCTACTTCCAGAAGCCGCTGACGGTGATTCTGGGCAAGAATGGGGCGGGCAAGACGACGATAATCGAGGCGCTTCTGAACGCCTGCACCGGGGTGATGCCGCCCGGGAGCGGGACCGAGAAGAGCTCCTTCGTCTACGACCCCAAGGTGATCGGGGAGACGGAGGTGAAGGCGCAGCTCCGGCTGATCTTCACCGGGACGGGGGGGAAGGTGATGCAGGTGATTCGCTCCTTCCAGGCCGCCTACCACCGCGGCCGGGCCGCCTTCACCACGCTGGACAACACCCTCGCCTACCAGGACCCCGCCACCGGCCGGGTCGTCGCGCAGACCTACCGCGCCGCCGACGTGGACCGGGTGGTGCCGGAGATGCTCGGCGTCTCCGCCGCCGTCCTCGAGCACGTCGTCTTCTGCCACCAGGAGGCCTGCAATTGGCCCCTCGCCCCCCCCCGCGAGGTTAAACGGATCTTCGACGACATCTTCGCCGCGACCCGGTACGTCCTCGCGCTGGACCGCCTCCGCGAGAACGCGCGGGAGCTGCGGCGGCAGCAAAAGGAGCACGAGGGGGGGCTCTTGGCCCTCCGCGCCCACCGCGACGCCGCCGCCGGGTTGGCC
>AIHY01000375.1:0-10523 GCA_000331125.1 Phytomonas serpens 9T
ACACTTATATATATATATATATATRTATATATATGTATATATATATATATATATATATACATATATATTACAATCGCATAAAATATTAAGGCACCCAATACAAGAGGAATTGTATCTGTTATGTGTACGCACATATGGTGTCAATAAATTATCGCAATAAGTTTAAATATGTTTATAGCAACACGCATAGCGAAGCGGTATAAGTTTTAAATAGTTAATAAAACAATACTCATTCATCTTTCGCATTGAAGGAGTCCGACACTTGATATGCGTTTTGGTGTCTATAGGTGTTCTGTTCCATTATACAATATTTCTCCAAATATTATCCTTGAATTCTCTTTATTTTAAGGGGTATTGATTCTTGATACCTTTGTAATCTTTTTCATCAGACAGGGTCAAGTTTCGAAGAAAAATTTATCAGCGGAATTTTCCTTACATGCATATTTACGATTCGTAAGGAATTACTTAGATTTCAGGGTGCGGTTTAACTGGCACATTAGTTGAAAACTTAAATTTTAAATCTATCAAGATAGATATTTTAACGAAAGAAACAAAGTATCCCAGGTGCTTACATCTAGAAGTAATAGGTTGTCACACGATATGATGAATGACAATATTTCACCGCAGTCTCATTACTATTCCAGTAATGAAGATTCTCGTGGCCTGGTACGTAGTCAAGCAAGAAAGCGATTCTTGCTACCGCCACCGCCACCGAAATCGCCAGAATGTTACCAAGCGCACATACATCAACACAATAATAACGTAAATGTGCGTTCCAGAGCTTCCCTGAGGTCATCACCATCTCTGTCATCATCATATGAATACTCGTACTATGAGTATACTTACAGCAACACATCATGTTCGACTTCCCTTAGTTCATCTAGGGGAAGCAGTATGGGTGCACAGGGGGATGTGCATGCTGGCAAGGAATCTCGTCGAGAGCTTCCTTCAAGCAAGGATTTAGAGTTAGCCACAGCTGCAGCATGTAACGCCATCCTCGAAAAGGAAAAGTCACTCAAAATGGTGGAACTTAAACTTCTTAATGAAAAGCAAAAGTTATTGGAAGAGGTGAAGCGGCGGACTTCGATGAACAACAATGGAGGTATTAAAGACAATACCATTGCATCTTTACGAAAACTTGTAGTATCCGAAGACTCTATTAGAAAACCAAACAATTATCTTTGTGATTCGTCTAAGCCTCATGTAGTTGACGAAGATTCAGCGGGAGCTCGTGGTGATCACACGCGCGGTATAACTTGCGACAATGCAAATGAATTTCCATTGATCGATGTTGGATGCTCGATGAAGGCTGACAGCACATTAAATTTACATGATTTGCAATTTAGGAAAGGCACAGAAGAAGCACAAATACCTTCTAGGAAAAGCAATAGTCAACCTAAATTAGAAGAGGCTATACAATCCCAAGATCCGGTACAGCATGCTGCATCGCAAGATGAACTTATAATTACAAGCCCAATGCAAATATTTTCAGATAGAACAGCTTTTATTAGGCTAGAGCATGGGCATATAGTAAAGGACGTGACTACGGAACAACAAGTGGTGGCAAATATCTCGGATAAGATATCTGAGAAATTATCCGATGCACTGAAGTCGTCGCATTCAGATGGTAACATTGAAAGCTCCACAATCGTATCCGTCCCTGCTTTAACTAAGTGCTCAGAGCCGAACTGGAAGGAATTGCATGAAGATGCACTTCCAGCATTTGATACGTCCTCACAAGCGATAAATGGGAATAAGAGCACCCCTCACATTAAAGTCAATGAGGGGATTCCTCGAGCAACGGCAAAGACGCCATCAGATGTCATCTTTACTAGTGGAGGCAGTGCCATGCAGTTGTCTAAAGATGAATCAAAGGGATTGCACACCGATCCGTTGAAAATTTCGGGGCAATTGCCGTGTAGCCTTGGCACTGCAGGGTTTACCAATAGTTTCACAGCTATACAGACCTCACCTAACGCTTCACGGGGGCGCTATATGTCTGCACAAATAGATGAAAGCTCTGTGGAATCTTTGAATCCACCCCTGGAGCGTGAGAAGCAAATAATTCAGTGTTCCCCTATCCCCTATTACAGTTCGACAGTCCAGTCATCGGGTGTAACGCATCCAGCTAATCAAGGAAGTCGTCCATCCCAGACGATAGCCATTGTCACCCCCCCTATGAATTCCCCCCATCGGTTTCTTTGGAATCCCAATGCCAAGACGGCTTCCACACGAAGCAAGGGGATCAAGGATTTTCTGTGTACTGAATACGTTCCACCGTCAACTTCTCATGAACCGGTATTCTCTACGGAGCCCGTTCAAGAGCAAGGCCAGACGACGACAAAGGATGCCGCCAAAAATCACGGTGCTGATTCACGTACGCATTCTCTACCTGATGCTCAACCAATAGAATCCCCGATCTTTGAAGCCTTTGCGATTGGAAGTTCCCCACACAAGACGCACTCTCCTGTCGTGCAGCATCAGCCCGACAAGCTGAAAGGGGACGATACGCCAAAGACCTTTCTCCCATCAGCTGATCACGTTAACGGGGCCCCAAATACAGTTACTAATCAGAGTGTCAATTCACCTTGCAACTTATTGGTGCGATCAAGGAGCCCTTCCATCGAATTTCCAACTCCACCTCGCATCTCATCAGACAAAAAGGTGAAGCCATGCTGTTGTGGAAGAAATTGTACTGGATGTGGCAAATGCACGAATAAGAAATCGGGTCCTAGAAGACTTTTCCAATGCCTAGTTCCCTGGTTCAAACGAAATAAAAAGGATGCCAAGCCACATCAACAAGCTACGGATTAAACATGTGTTGCATAAAACATGTGCTTCGGCGTCCGCATTATTTATTTTCCATTTTTTGTTGTTGTGAAATGGTATCTTTAGACCAATCAATTAAGCACAAATAGCTTGACTATGATTTTGTATTAGAGGGGTATTATAGAGTTCATGTATTGTATTAGATTTTTTTATTGTTTTTTTTTTCGTGAGGTTCATCTTGCCTATAGGTAATATTGCTTTGGACCTAAATTTGCTTTTCTAACACCTCGAATCCTCTTTTAAAGAGCATGATAAAAAATATATAGGATATAAAGTGATATTTGTGTTGATGAAATTACTCTGCTTAAGGATTCGCTAGTCAGGATGATTGTTTTTTCCGCCTTTACAATAATGGAATTTTTTCTCTCGAAGGAAGGTGCATCTTGATTATTCCTACATACCAAGAGTAAATAAGCGAAGATTTTTCCTACATCATCTCCTCCTTCCCTATCCCTTTCACCGCACAACGTGCATACCTCCATTGTTTGTTGTTGTTTATTTTGCAACTTGTTAAGGTATTCTCCTCTGTTTTTGATATAGTTGACAAAAATGAATGTTACCACTTTGAACCATAGAATTCATAAAATTCTGCGCGATCATTGTGACGTTCCCCGAGTGTTGTTCATTACGGAAGGGCCTATTCTCTTGCCACGCCATGGCACCCGAAAGCAAGTTCTTCTTGCATCAACCAAGTTCTACACCTATCTTATCAAAAAAAAAGGGTATCATCTATACTACCGATGGTCCAATCGTACGCTGCTTGTTGAGGCAAGGCAAAAAAAGATAACGCTATCCACGACGATTTCAAAATCGTCAACAGTAAGCAAAACTTCAAGAGATGACAAAGTCATTAGTGATGTCTGCACCCACAAAGCGACGGATGAAGACGACTTCAGTCAGGTTACCCTCGAGGCCAACTCCTCTTTTGATGCAAATGCGATATCTGACAAGATAAACCTCCTCGTTCGCAACGCACAGCGCATGGGCGCATTGTTAGAGCTTGAGGAGCTCGGCACAGCATCCAAGACAAACTGGGAAATCGTGGGCAAAGGTACCACAGACGAAGAGGGAGCAGATGGGGACTCCGAATCCTCCGGCAGCGAAGCAGATGACGCGGCGCTAGCGGTCGTACCTCGAACTGTAAACGAAACTAAAAAAACATACGCCAATTCGTCAGCATTGATTGCAGGAGAGGACGGTCAGAGCCTACTGCAGATTGCCCCTTCACGCTACATTTCCGTTATGTCTCTGGTGGATGGTGAGTTTGTCGATTACACCACGCTCAAAAATGCGTACATCCGCCACGAGGATGAAAGTCTGCTCAACGACCTCTCTGTTTTCATCAAGCAAAATGAACGCCAGGTTGAGGTTTTGTGTGAGCATCACTATCCCGCTCTCATCAATGTTGCGCAGAAGTGTTTGACCATATCCGAGAAGGACGCCCAACGTGTCGGTGAGGAACTTAGCGGATCCAATACTCTAGTACGTTCAACCGTAGTGAACATCAAACAGGCCGCTGCCAACTTGCTTCAGTGCCAGAGCTCTCGGGATAATTTGATTATTGTACGCGATCTTCTTCGGAAATCTATTGCTGTAGTAGAGTACCTTGAGACTGTTGAAACACAGTTGCAGAAGCAGCAGCTCATCGGCACGATTGCATCTCTACGCGAGTTGGTGCGACTGGCAGCGCCGATGGCGGAATCCACACTCGGGGAGTATGTTCTGCAAATCCGCGTGCCGGCTATCATGCAAAATGTTTTCACGTACGCCATACAACACCTGAACGCATGGCTTAAGCTGCTAAATGACCAGGCAAGCCTTGTGGGAGGGGCGGCGTTTTCTTGGAGTGGCTGCATCACCGCTGGATCGTTCACAAAAAGGATAGTGTTTTCCCCGGAGGAAAGTAAATGGGGTCTGACTGAAAACTACCAGAATGCCACGATGGTATCCGAGACGTTTGATCAGGGAGAAGCCATTGCCAAAATTGTGAGCGGGGCCTCTATCCAGAGTGTTTTTCATGAGCTTCGGCGTGGGGACTACTTTTGTAAATACTACGCGGATAGCCGTGCCCAACAAACGAAAGCCAGCATCCTTGAGTTCCGCCTGGCGGTAGAAAACATTCCCGGGGAGGAACTTGTCAAAAATTTCACTACGTACTGCGCAACAGCGCTGGGATTTATGCTTATTGAGGATGTTGTTTGGCATGCCACCGCACCATCCCCTTTGTCAAGCTCCGAAGTTTTGAAGATGTGGGATCGTGTGGCCTCCTCCATAGCGGATCGCGTGTGGACGGTATCAAGAACCCTTTCCACAGACCCATCCTACTCGGAACGGATGGTTGAGGTGTTTAACATCCTTCGTCGCCTTATTCAGATCTCCAGCTCAACCGTGAAGTGTGTCGAGCTGAATTCTTTGGTGCTATTCCGTGTTGTAGAGTCTATCACAGACCAACTCACCAGTAGCTGGCTGCAAGACGCATGCTTAGAAAGCTCACAAACTGTTCTTATGGATTCCTTGATGCCCCTGACCGTTAGCAATGCCTCGCAGTTTGAGTCCAACGTGAGCCGATTCTATCTAAACACATGCTCCTCACTTGAGCTGCCAATTCCAAAGACCTACACATCAGGGTTCTTGAAGTTGCCTTATAGCCCTCTCGTTCCCTCAATCGGTAATATAGCACTCAAATTCATCTCTCAGTGCTACTCGGTTGTTGTGGTAGACCCCTTTTCAGCAATTCGGCAGTCCGAGTTGAACAATGTTGATGAAATGCTGCTAAAGTATATATCGGTCTTGTTTCGGACTGTTGCAGAGTTTCTAATGCAACGCATCATGACGATACGCTCACACTCAGTTCTAGAATTTGCAACGTTAGTGTCGTCATGTGCAGCCATCCCGGTGCTTGTTTCATGCGTGGAGCAAGAATTTATGCTTCATTGGGCAGGTGGTGATAGCCAAAATGTGGAGCAGACTATGGGATCACCACAGTTGCTAGCGGAATGCGCAGCGTTCTTCTCTAAACCTCTTCAGAAAGGGATTGAAATGCTTTTAGGCGCTTTCATTGAAGAAGTCGAGGCCCGTATGAAACCTACCTTCTCCTACACCTACTGGAAAATCCAGCTGGAAGGTCAAGAAAGGGGTCAACAGAAGGACGGCACCGTGGCCGATGAAGGGTTTGCAGCCGCGATGGAATACGTTTTCCGCCTCATCCCTCAGCTCAAGGAGATTCTTCAGTACACCGTTGCGAGGAGCGTGTGTGGTACGACCGTTTCGCACGTAGCCCTGCGGATGCAGTCCAGCATCCAGGATGCCCTCAAGTGTGCCTGTGAAGGGGATGATCGGGACTTTGCACAGATGCGTGAGTGCGTCAAGGAGTTTGATACCCAGTGCACCTTGCACATTCCATTATGGCAAAAACGACTCAGTGAGTTGATGCCAGAACTTCCTGCGGCGAAGCACTTTCCCTTACAACTTAGCAGTGCCGTTTCCGAGCTAAACACCTGGATTGATCTTAAAGAGGCTGAGAGCGCTGCTGAGAAGGTTGTCCATCCAAACTTTTTGACTAGCTTCGAAGTAACCAGTAGGGCTATGGCGAAGGGTTTCAAGGCAATGGGCAGCACTGTCACTGCCACAGCGAGCGTCTTTTCAAAAAGGGACTAGTGTGAAAACACCAATATCTAGATGGAAGATCTTTGAATAACCAGTTATCCATACAGGATAGTATAATTTTGTTGCTTCGATATCACGTCATGCCCGTATATGATTATAGTTTATTTGCTGAGGAATTCGTACTTAAATAATGCGGTTACCTTTTTTAACATTACAAGAAATAGGAAAACGAATGTAGTGTTCTCCGAAATCAGGGTTGCATTGCTCCATCGTTACTCCTTCTTGGTATTTTTTGATGTTTGCATTTAATCATTCGGTTGCACATTGACTTGGATTCATTCATACTTACTAAGTAGATGAACGTAAACATAGTTTTTCAGAAACGTTTTCAGAATTAAAACCTATAGATTTCATAGGAATCATATGAGAATGTTGGGAAACATCTCTATTTCCCATTATGCCGTTTCTACCCGAGAGCTGTTAAGGCAATTCGCCAACGTTCCGTTTTGAAAGCTGGCCAGCTAAGCTTAAGTACAACAGCGAATTTCGTGCCTGCTTTTCCATAGCTCACATTGATCGAAAGAGATAATTGAGAAGTATTCTAGGTTAGAATTTTGCATTTCCTTGGGGAAGTTCACGCTGTCTTTTGTTCATATCGTGACTTAATCCTGTTTTAGAAGACTTGTTGATCGAAATCCAAGGTGGAGATGTTTACTAGAGTTTAAACTCATAACTCATTGAAAGCGCCAAAAATAAAATTAGGGCATCTCATGAAGGTCTTGTTAATAGAAATAAGGAGCGCGATAAGCTTTCTCTTTCTTGTTCTAATGTTTAGTATTCACTGAATAAGAAGAGCGGGAGTAATGGCTAAGATGCCGGAAAAGGTGTTGCATATAAAACAAAAGCAATATCAAAAGCTTTTCTACGAGTGACTACTTTCAAAGTCTAAGGCTCCATTCCTACAACCGTGCGAAGATGATGATCTGCACTACACTTGCCGCTGAAGCTCGCGAAGGGGCATTATGTTGGTGAGGAAGATCGCGCGATGTAGGGCTTCCGCGTGTAAATAAGGTTTGGGAAACCTGTGAGCCTCGTGGCTATTATGAGGTACAGAGGAGATAAAGAGGAAGAGAACATGATTGTTGACATTTCACGCACCTCAGGGTTTATTATCGCTTAGGTTTATTGATGATGAGCCGCTGTAACGTCATGAGGGGAAGGAAGAAGACCAATTTGACATTTCCAGCCGAACTACCCCCTTTATTCAAGTCTGATATGTTGCCTGCGGTCATCGACCTTACAAGAGGCAACATAATAACTTAGTTGATATTTTTCACTAGGAGGGTATTGATACCCCTGCGACACTCTCAGCGGAACGTGCATATAACTATCTTGCTGTAAACATTGAGTATTTACTAGGGTTATTTCCTACGGTGGTGCTTGATTTGACCGAATCAGATAAAATTGTTTACGATTCCATAAAGAAATGTGTTGAATATCATACTGATTCGGTCGCATTCATTGGTTGACATTTATTTATTGTTTTCCCCTTTTCTTTTTTCGATATTATGACTTTTCGTTTTTGCAAGAAAAAACAGTTGTGCTCTACCGAGTTTATTTCCTCCTACCGAAATAAGAAAAGGAAACAATGACATCATCGTCAGATCTTTTCCAAAAATTTACCTTGCAGAATGTTGCCCAGATCGCTAGCAGCAGTCGCAAGGAGCAACAGGCGGTGCGTGAGGAGCTTCGGGAGCAGTTTCCCGTGTTCAAGGACTACTGGGATGAGGTGCTCCCACCTAAACAGGATATCTTCTTGATCCGCTGCCAGGGCCAGGTGCGCTGCATCACCCTGGTGAGCTCTCAGCCCGAGGTACTCTTCTTCAATCACCACGACGGACCCTATATGCCCCATCTCCGTCTCCTTCACAAGTACCCCTTCCTGCTCCAACGACATCAGGTGGATTTCGG
Organism: Phytomonas serpens 9T; assembly: GCA_000331125.1. Classification (NCBI taxonomy): domain Eukaryota; phylum Euglenozoa; class Kinetoplastea; order Trypanosomatida; family Trypanosomatidae; genus Phytomonas; species Phytomonas serpens. The sequence continues at coordinate 8,407 of AIHY01000375.1, forward strand.
GGGCTGTCGTAGCGTCGTTTCCGGCGCCAACGTCATGTGCCCGGGGCTCACCTCCGAAGGCGGGCGCGTTCAGCCGGGTATCCCGCGCGGGGCCGTTGTAGGAATCTACATTGAGGGCAAGAAACACGCGGTCGCGGTCGGGATTACGCTGATGTCGTCTGAGGAAATCCTACGCGTGAATGCTGGCCCATGCATCGAGAATGTGCACCACCTCGGAGATGGACTTTGGATGAATCCGATCCTCAGTGCCTCGCATATAAGCACGTAATAGTTATGACGGAGAGGAAATGGGAGCATTGTAAATTTTTAATAATACTTTGAGGACTCAAGGAGGTGCTGTTGTTAAAATGAAACTCTTAGAAATAAAGCCAAACAAGACACTTGGACGTCTGGTGGTAATTGTTTACCTATTTAATATTGCTTTTTTAAAATCGCGGATAGTTACCGTCTAAATCCCTCTATTTTCTCTCACAAACAATGCGCATATTTCAGGCAAGGAAGTCTGTGCATGTTGAGGCACAGTCCCATATACTTGCTAAAATACTTAGCAGGCACACGTGCACGTGTTGGGGGCTCTGCTGCAAGCCTTGTTCAACATTATTTGGAGCTCGACAGTGCATCACGGCATGTCACTAATGTGCCTTCTTCACAGCGCTATTTTTATGAGAAAGGGAAAGATGAACATGATGGTTTATCACAAAGGCAGAAAATGATTCAGCTGCGGCTTGGCGCTGCACAAATGTTGGCTCCATCGCAACAACAAATTGGTAATTACAACAACGCCCATCCATTGTACTACGCACAGACTTCCCCGCGTGAGGCTGGCCTCTGCGTTCCCCTCGTAATAGCTCTAAGAAATCTCAAGATTCGACAGCTCACGGAGCTACAAGGTGCCCTCATTCCTCTGATTCTCAAGGGCAAACACGTTATCGCGCACTCGGAAACGGGCACCGGAAAGAGTTTTGCTATTGCGCTCGCCATCGCAAACCGCATTATTCGAGGTGGCATCAACTATCGTCTCCACACAATTATCCTGGTGCCGACGGAGGAACTGACCCTGCAGTACGACAAGTGGTTTCGACATTTTGGCGGTTGCACATCGCAGGTCGTGCAGGCCGCTATCGACAGTATCCCGCTCGAAGCCCAACTAGCGAGGCTGCACAACGTCCAGCCGCACGTGCTAGTTGGAACACCGCAGCGTATCGCCGACATCAACCGCCATAGCCCGACGATCATCGGCGAGAAGCTTCGCAGGAAGGTGGACTGTGTCGTGCTTGATGAGGCGGACTTGATTCTTTCCGCAAATGTCAACTACGGCCGGCAGCAACTGAGCGGCGCTAATATCGTGGATCGCATCTTTCGCAGTCAACATGACGAGGTGCCCGCTCAGCTGATCGCCGCGAGCGCAACTGTCGACGGCGCCACCGCACAGCTGCTTAACACGTGGACTCGCAATGATAAGGCGGTGCGGCTGACAACAAGCTTCGTGGAACACAGCATCCCCCCAACCATCAGCTTTTACTTCTTCTCCGAGAGCCGTGCGTACCCACTTCCCAAAGCGTTGGAGCTCATCCTACGACTGATATGTCGGCAAGTCGATATTCCGCGTATTCTTCTCTTCACAGAAGAGGCACAGGTGATGCCACTTTGTCGAATGCTCGTGGAGCAGCTTCAGCCCAACATTCCAGAGGTGGCGTCGTTCCTGAAGGCCGGGCGTGGTAACCGGGAACGCGTTTTTGCTGCTCCCCTCTGCTCGACACTGCCGCAGGTGCAGGACGACGGTACGTCTGTGCGAGGACGGGGTGAAAATCGCCTCGGAGGTGGTGCGAAGGGTGGGGCTTTCCCGGGCCCGCGGCGGAGCCAGCTCATTACGCAGCCGCGCCACGTGTACGTCAAGGATAGCAGCGCCCTCTCTATGCTCAACGGAGGGGATCTCTTCATTGGGGTTTCCAGCTTTGCGATTAGCCGAGGCCTGCACGTTGATGGAGTTACGCACGTCATCCTCTACGGAAACTGCCCTCCCGCCACGCAGTTTGTGCACTGCGCCGGTCGCACCGGCCGCATGGGCGCAGAGGGCGATGTCATCGTTCTCTTTCCACCTTCTTCCGGGCGAACCG
>AIHY01000376.1:0-14741 GCA_000331125.1 Phytomonas serpens 9T
GATCAGTTTCTAACGAAGCTGCGTGGGTATAACCGTAAGCGCCCGGTGCCTCTCGACGACAACATTATTGTGAATATCGCGAGTGTGCTCACCGCTTTTATTTATGGCATTGCCACCATGCCTGTGGAGCTCGCGAGGGTGCGCATGTCGATGGAGGCCAAACTTCCAACTGGTGTGGAGAGGCGCTACACAAACGCGATCCAGTGCATCTCCAAGACCATCCGTGAGGAGGGATTTTTGTCGATGTACAGCGCTTTCTTACCATACTTCTCTCGCGCTGCATCGCACACAGTGATATGCTTCTTTGTTCTTGAGTACCTGACACGGAGGTTGAAGACCGCTAAAGCAGAGGCCGCGGGGTACAAGTTGGTTCAGTGATATGTATTTAATAAGTAATTAATATAGATACAAGGATACCTACTTATGACATAAGTAAGTGGGTTCGTCAAAAAAAAACAATATATTGAGGAAAATGGGTTTGTGAATTATTGATTTTTTCTAATTTCTATATTGAATTCCGCCCATTTTATGATATATATTTTTCAAGTCTTTCTAAAGCAGAAAACCAATATTACTTTGATAAAGTTTTGATTACCTAATTAAAGTGAGAGCTAAGTAACATTTTTTAACTAGTGCTTTATTGCCATTTGTTAAGATGGGTCTCGTCTTCATTGCTAGAAAACTTTGATTTTCTCTTACTTTTTGTATTGCACCTCTATTAAATCCATTTTTTCCCCCTACCTCATTCTGTACGAAAAGGAGAACTACCAGGTTTTTACTTTTGCCCTGTTTGGATCTCCTAGTGGGAGATATGGTGTCTTCATTTCCTCAAATCATCAATCTTCCACTCTCTAGTAGTTGTCAAATAAACACCGACAACACCACTACTTCGTTGAACGATAAGAGGCACGAGGACACAAAAACAACGTCTCCATTCTCTTTTGGGAAAACTGCTCCTCAGCCTTCATCCCTTGATCGTGCCAGTAGCTCGGATGCTAGGACCATTCCAGTGAAGCTGCGCTGTGGCGTCCGTCCACAAGAGTTGCGTACCATCTGGAGAATCCATATGCAGTCGTTTCCAATTGAGTATAACCGAGCTTACTATCGCTGGTTATCAGGACCTCTGTGTATGAGTGTGGTCGCGCTGACTACGCCCGAGGCACACGAGGCGATTCAGAATTCAAAGCTTACTGAGGGGCGGCGATTGGTACAAAATAGGGATGGCGGTTTGGAATCATTAACTCAGATTTGTGTTGAGCAGCTTTCTTGCATGGAACCTCACATTGACCTTGATCCCAAGGTGCAGAAAATGCGCGACGAAACGGAGGAGATGATTTGTGAGCTTGAGGACGCAGAGAAGGAGAGGGAAAGGAGAAGCATGATGGACGGAACCGAATCGTCCCATTCCAAGCATGACAATGATATGAGGGAAAATTGCACTTCTGATGATGAAAGGAGTAGTATGGAAAATTTTTCAGTAGTAATTGGCTTAGTGGCTGGAGAGATTGGTTACGCGCGGCACCAGAATGGCTATCTGTTCACTAATCCTACATGCTACCTTTGCTCACTTGCCATTGATCCAATTTTCCGTGGTCTTGGTTTAGGAGGCGCACTACTAGACCATTTCCTCGACTACGTAACACATGTTCCTCTGCGCGCTTCGTTGTATCTGCACTACAGCGCCTCTCGCATCGCAGAGATATCAAAATCGACTTCGTCTTTCACCGAAGCGTTCATAGAAGCATCTCAATTGCCAAATGGTGTCACCATTGGCATAAAGGCCGGGGGTAGTGCGGATTCCTCGATCGAAACGGCTGGCGTGCCGACATACACCGAGGGGGGAGAGAAGAGGGAGAGTGGGATAATAGAAACCATTTTGAGATACGCGAGTTCATGGGCTCCGTTTTGTTTAGAGTCTCAAAGTATGTCGCAAAAACACATGGTGCATGATATGCCTTCTGGTCAGGTTGAGCGCCGCTTCTACACGAGGGATTCTGAGTTGAATACTCTCTTCCAAGGGTTAGCTTCTTTGGAGGGAGATTGCACGGAGCAGAACCCGGTTGTTCAGTGCGGTGTGCGAGAGGTTTGGCTCCACTGCATTGCCAATGATCTTTTCCTTATGAATTTTTACACTCAACGTGGCTTTCAGCTGATGAGGACGCTCAAGGATTTCTACGAAACCAATTCACTACGTTTCGATGCGAGCTTCCTCCTCTATACCACTATGCCATCCCTGGGCGATAGACACCCTATTCATGCTAATCTCCCAGACGGAGAAGAAGATGGAAAACACAAGGACAGCTGTGACCTTAGAATGCAGCATGAAAGCACTCAAAAGACATTGCCTTCCCCAGAGGGCCATGCAAACAGCTCGATACAGGACGGTTCTGTTTCTTTATCGAAGGGGCCACCAGCACCATTGTCGTTATGGCTGACTCCGTCCACCTACAAGGACGTCTGCGAAATAGAGTTGATGCCTTCCGAGAAATGCCGGAAGGAGTGGGAAATGTTTATGTCCTCATGTAAAGATTCAGTTACTAACCAAGCACCCAAGTCAGATACAATTAAAGAGATCATATTCACCTGCAACGCTGCATTGGCAGTATTAACAGTGTCCTGGTTGTTATACAATATGGCTTTCTGATCCTAAGTTAAGGATAGGTGCTCACTCATTCATAGGCACCGCATATAGACGCAAATCAGATGATTTTTGACCTGAAAACGAATTATGGAGGATAGGAAAGAAGATAAATATGTTCTTGGAGAAATGAAAATAGTAATAAATTATGAGAGCTGTGTTTTCGAGCTTAAAACGCAAGATTGTTCTTGTCTACTTGTATTTTAAGCGTTCTTTCAAAGCATTTCTCACAACGGTTCTCACAAGGACGCGTTTTAAAATTTTCTTTTAATGTTATATTTGACTGCTTAAAAAATGAAGTTTACGTCTCTGTGCTTTATCTCAAAAATTCTTCTATTCACTCCTTTATCTGTGCTACGTACATTTTGTTATATTTCTGTAATTAAGGTAAAAGTATAGATAATTGAAGAGAGTATAAACGTGGCTCTTTTCTATCGCAGAGGAAACTAATATATATATTTTTTAAAGGTAGTAATAGAAAGACAAAAAAAGGAGTACATTTGGTGCATTTACTTATTCCGTATCGAAAAGAAGTGCTTATACATGCCCAACGATTCCAGTCCCGTCCCCAGCACCAAAAAAAATTCAACTACTGCAGGCCATGAAAGGACTTCTCGTAGCCCTCGAAAGAATCCCCATAATTTGCTCAAAAACGCTTCTGTTGATTACAAGTCCGTATTTGGAATTGACAAAAATCGGAAAGCTAAATGTTCTGTATATAATACCACTCAAATTGATAGGGGCTTCGCGGCAAGCCCCGGAGAGCAAGTGCGCTCTCCTGAATCTGGAGGTGTGTTCAGCCCCGCAGTGAAGTCGCCACGAACTCAGAACACTACCGGGGGTGCTTTCCACAATATCTATTCGATAAAACCTAATGTCCCGAGTTCTAGAAGCAAGACGCCGTCTCCTGAGTATAATGAGTCGGACCCGCGCACCCCATCGGTTATTCCTAGTAGTGAAGATGAAAATAGAAAGAAAGGCCGAAATCTAGCCTTCATAACACCTGTAATTAGTGGTAATATCGAGTCGACTAGCAAGACCTTTCCATTAAGACGTGATGGGAAAAAGAAAGGAAAAGCAAGCGTCGCCAGTGATGACCCTAAGCATGCCGAGGAGTATCCAACTAGCGCCAGAAAGCAGTTGGAGCCTATCCAGACAGAGACTAAGAACTTAGACAACCCGGATCTCAATATCATGCTCCCGTTGATGCCGTCCCTTCCGAACCATGTTCAGCAGCCGAAGAAGATGAACACCCTGTCGACGAGTGGGGGGATGGGCGCTTATCGGCAGGGCTTCGCCACGCGCAGTCCAGTCGACCCCACTTCCTCTGTCTCCCTTGGCTGGAGCCAAGGTAGCTGTAACCGAGGGGGAGGGTCCTCCCATCGCCCCGAACCGGTTTTATCGAACAGCACTGAGGCGAAGTGTGAGACGCCTGCGCTGCCGAGCCTGAAGAAGCCGCTCGCCTCCCGAGGCTCCGCTTCCAACGACGAGCAATCCCTCAGCCACGCGAACTCCACCGACATGAGGTCGAACCCGGGGGATCTCGAATTGAGCTGTTCCCTGCTGGAGCAAAGCTGGCTCCCGTGCAGCCCATCCAGCACAAGCAGCAGCGGAACCGACACGGAGGCCGGAGGGGACGACGGGATGCGAAGTTTGGAGACGGAATCGGCCAAGGACGGGGCGAACGCGGGCATAGATGACGAGATCGCCACCGTCGTTACGATTACCTCGACCACCACCACCACCGAGACCCCGGAGACGGGAAATAAGCCCGCGGAGTCGCGTTCGCTTTGCCAGGGGTTTGGCTTCGTGATGACAGATAAGAGCAGGACCAGGGGGCACCCGGCCTCGAAGATGTCGCCGTCTGTTCAGTTCGTAGAGGATAAAACGCCCTCAACGGAGCGCTGTAGGATGTCGTTTACCACCAGCACCGTGGGCGCCGATACGGACGACCCGGACTCATCTTGTGTGGTTGCCGTCGGGCGCACTGCGGTTAGGGGGAGTTTGGGGCGCAAGAGGTCCGATTTCGGCTCCCCACGCGCCATGGATCATTTCAAGGAAATGGATTTGATAAACATTGATAAGGCTAGCAGTGTGGATGCCCACATGACGTCCGACGGTGGTGGCGGCATGGCGGCGTTTCGCCGTAACACGGGCGTATTATCAGCGAGGGAGACCTTTTTTTCGTACTTACCTCGCCTGTCCGATATCATCACTACGGACATCACCACTAAGACTTTGGAGAAGGTGCTGCTTCACGGTGCACCGTGCACGTGGCTCACTTGCATCGCTTTAGCGATCTCCTACGTATCTGGCGTTCCAACCACAGTCGAGAAGGTGCTGCGTGTGAACAGCATTGGCATGCACTGTGTTTGCCAGCCCGCGGTCACACTAGCCGAGGAGTACGATCTAGTGAGTAGTTACCTGCACGCTCGCTTTCACCGTAGCACGACAAGCGCGCTATACACGGCTCCTGAAGAATTTCAGGAGGATGATGAGGTCAGTAAATGGCTGAGTCCGGAGGAGCAGAAGCTGCTGCCGCATTTGCACTGTGAAATGGCAACCTTTGATTCCGAGGTCCTCGATCCGATTGACGAGAACGACACCAGCTACGGTATGGGCGAGCACGCACCGGTGATTTCGCTCGCAAACTTTCGAAAGACGCTGGTTAAGTACCTTAGTGATGGCCGTTCGATTTACATTTTTAACTTCGATCCCTACATCATCGAGATGGATGAGAGGCGACTGCGGAGCAACATGGCGGAGAACGAGGAGGAAGCTGAGTCCATCCTCAACAATATGCGCACCAAACCCAACAGCGAAGGGACATTTGGCATCCTGTTAAACTTTAGTGTGGCGAGGAATACGGCGACGGTAGTGATTCCACACCTCACGCGCGAGCAGTACCCCATGCGGAAGTTGAATACAGAGGAATCGGAACGCTTGCCGCCTTCGCGGGTAATGGGGGCTTGCAAAAGCAGCAGCGGTGATGCCGTCCCACATTACTGTCACCTCCTCACCGCTGAGGAGCTCCAGAAGCGGTTCTCCTCCGTCTTCTCGTACGTCGTCCTCGAGGAGCACGTGATTAGCCTGAATGTCTTGTACGAGGCGGTACGTCAGCGGGATTCCTATACTCAACTTTCCCGTGGTTTTGTACGCGTGTTTTTTGACCAAAACTTCTCCCCCAGCGTTCCCTCCATCTTCCCGCTCTTCGTGTTGGATGGCAGCAGTTCGGCAGGTCTCGTTACGAATGTTTTGGATGCTTCCATCGCGCCGCACTTGCTGGGGTTAGCGATGATGCATCATCTCACCATCACTTTTTTGCTAAGCGATACTGCGCGACGAAAGCAGAGCAGCCGCTGCCTACTCAACAAGGCAAACGTGTGCGATGTGAAGCTGCGTGGCATCCCACTAACGAAGATTGTTCAGCAGCTGCGACTACCCCTTTCCATCATTGTCGGCTCCAGCACGCGTTCATCGATTGCGACCGTCTTCGCTTGGTATCGAGTCTTCCTGCAGAATTTACAGATCTCGCAGGAGGTGCGGCTTGGGATTGTGCTGACGGAGCGGCGCGGGAACTCCGAGGATGGCCAGCCCAACATCACCGAGGAGCAATTTCTCTCCCATCTGCGGCTCGTCGTGAAGACGCGGAGCGTGATGCTTATTAGCTTCAACATTAACATCGCCGTTAACCTCAAGCTGAGTGATGACTCCCAGGCGACGCATTTTGCGATCGTCATCGGCCTTGACGAAGAGCGCGGCGTGATTCGTCTGGCTGATGTTAATGTAAAGCGTTTCCGTAAGACGTGGCATGTGCCCTTTCATCGCCTTTATAATGCGGTCATGGGCTACGGCTACGTCGTCTCGGCGAAGGAAAGCAAGGTGATTAAGGGGTTGAACTGTAAACAGTTTCAGGCGGATGTGCTAAAGTGCGGCAAACACGCGCTTCCCCCTCAGCTGGAGGTTTCTGAGCGCCGGTTTGAGTATCCTTTACGGCCCTACGCGGTTACCTTGCTCGCGGACGCGGTCTGGCGGCTCGGCTTCCACGCCGACGTCGAGCGCTTTCTGAACTACTCCGGCTTTCACATCTCCTACTTTCTCTCAAAGCGGATGCCACTTGAGGCGGCGGTGCAGGTAGTGCAGAACTACTCCCACTACGCGCTTGACGACGCCCTCTCTGTCGAGGTGACGCATTTTGACTACCACAAAGGCAACCTCCCTCCCGGGGAGGAGGACCCATTGCACCCGGTGAACCCCAAACACAAGGTATGGACGGAGGATGATCTGCTAAAACAGATTCAAGACGCCCTCGTGAGCCCGAGCACGCGTCGGCTGATTGTCAACTTCAACCGTTTCATACTGCACTCGAACCCGGAGCTGTGGAATGGGAGCCGGGATGGGGGGTTTTACGCGATGGTGATGGGGTATGACGACCGCCAACGGCTCGTCGCGCTCTCCGACAGCAACCCATGCTCTTTCTACCGCACCTTCGTACTGCCCTTGGATTACCTGTTCGAACTGCTCTGTAGCCAGGACCTTGGGGAACAGCGCGCGTACGGAACGCTTTTGCTAAGTCGTGCCCCCGAGCGGGAGGGGCTTTTTGATAACACAAAAGGGTACGATATGGCTCATGCCTTTGTGCATCACCCGTTTCGCCCGATCTTCTCCGCCTCTTGCTCCTGCATGGCTCTGGCCGCAACCGAGATGATGATGAGTATCAGCATGCCGACGATGCTCAACGGCGCTCCTCTCGCCCTGGATGACGAAAAGAAGAAGTATCGGCGGTATAATAACATCTTTTCCGCCGAGGACTTTTTGTACGCCTTGCCGTCCTTCAATTTGCACTCCTGGTTGATGAACACGTCTTCGGTGCTAAGTTCGGATGTGGTAAGCTTATCGAACATCGCGTTTCAGAAGCTGAACCTACCGCTTAACGTTATTGACGCGACGCATGGAAAGGCTGAAGTACTAACTGATCCCGAGGCGTTTATCGAGGCCTGCTCTGGGATTAGTGGGCTTTTCACGATTACCATCATTGCCTACGATACAAATATGATGTACGGCGTGCCGCATGGTTCACTCGGTCTGGTAAATCGTGTCGAGCTGAATGAGGAGGATATTGGCGCAACGACAGTGCAGATGCTTGATGGAAATCCCTGCCTTTGGGGGCCTATCTGCGAGCGGACGGTACGTGAGCTGATGCCTATGGTGAGTGCCATCGTATGTGTTTGTGAAAACGTGGAGGAGGACGGTGAATGCGAAAGTAGCTTTTAATTACTATACGTATATACAAATAAATTTATATACTTATATGGCGAGATAAGGGAAATGAGAAGGGGTGGGGGGTGGGGGGGAGGAAGAGGACGACATCCATACATGTAGTATTTATTTGTTTTCTTAAATATAGTTCATATACGGCTAGTGCTTTTTAAAATTAAGTAATCTTAGAGTGCGTGTGTGGGGAAAAACGTGGATTTAGTACTCCTAATTCTTGTTTAACTACTATTTTACGCATACAAAAATTAGCTGTCAAGGACTCTTTTCATTTTCATCTGCCCACAATCGATATTCTTTTTTTTTTCTGAAATTGAAGTTTGCAGAAAGATATTTGCTATGCTTTTTTTTGTCGATTACATAGCTTCACATTACCATTTGAGATGTACAAAAAAATGCATTACTGTGTGTGTAGTATATATCTTCTCACACTTCATCAATATGAGTAACATGTAAACAGGTATTCTTTTTCATGTGCATGCTTATTTCTCTATCGGAGTTGATGGACTCATGTATCTAATCGGACTGTATATTTACTTCTTTTACATTTTTTTTTGTGAACGCATGTAAACAATCTCTTGGCGATTTCGGCCAACTGTTTTGCACCATTTCTAGTGCAAAAAAGCTCTTATAAATTGGCGATTAAATCACCCTGAATACAGTCAACAATCAATATAGTGAATAATATTGTAAGCATTAATGTAGAGCACAATATGAGGTTGGTGTTCAGAGGGAATTGGTAATGAGGAAGTCTTGGAGACAGGCTAGGGGTTGCTCTTTTTTTTTTTGAAACTGTAATCACTTACCCGATCCTTGATTAATACATCTCTTTACCTTTTGCTTTCCCTCTTTTCCCTTCCTTGATGCTATTGTTTTTTAGATTGCTTCTGTTCTAGAGGTGTATACACTTTTGCGTCTGTTAATTTAAATATTAATAATAAAAAAAGAAACACACAAGACGTATGGGATGCAGATGTGTAGATGTTGAATATCGATGTCAATGTTAAGGGGGTAGGAGGAGGGTGATGTTCTAAGAGCAACTGATTAAAAAAAAAAAAACGGTGGTAAACGGTAGATTTGCACTTGAAAAGAATTTTTATTGATTTATTTGTTACTGTTTATACACATGCGAATACCGCGTTTATTTTTTTATTTCGTTATGCTGAAATGTCTGTGGGTGGAGTAGTATCAAGATGTGAAAGGGCTTGCATCTTCACTGCAACACATGCTTGAATGGGTTGCCGGAAGATCTGAAGGAGTCTATAAAGGAGACATTTTCTTATTTTTATTCCATATTTTGCTCATATTCATCTTCAAAAAAGTGCAAAGAACCCATTCAAACGGATCCTTAGCAACATTAAAAAACTGTTTTATACATTCTATAGGTATAGATTTAAATAAGTTCAAACAAAGTATTATTTAATAGTTTCTCAAATCTACGGGATATAATTTACTCGTACTGATAATAGGCAATATTATTCTATCTTAAAAAGAGTGTACACGAGTATACAATTAAGTGTATTTATATTAGAATTTCATGAGTACAGAGTTCCCTTGTCCACCTCTGGCGTCATTTTTTTTATCATTAACCCGTTTTTTGTCATCGAATTGTTTACTGTTCGTTAGTGACTTTAATTCGATTTAGGAGATTCCCCTTTTCTTCCTGCTTTCTATCAAATATCCTTGGCGTGATTTGACGAGCTGTTATCTTTGGTTCATTTGCTTTCCTGTTGTAAATGGCACATCACTTGATCGAGCATAGCTTTTTCTTTACAACTGAAGAACGCGAGGCTGTTTATCGTTCCAATAGCGCTGTTAACACGCGCCCGGTGAGTTTTGTAACCCGTATCTTCTTTCGATTATGGACTTACATCAGCGTGAAGTTGTTGAATGAACAGATCGCGCCCAACGCGATCACGATGGTTGGTCTGTTGTGCTGCTTGCAAGCGTATCAGCTTATTCATACCTATTATCGCTACGGTGATGAAGGGGGGGGGATGTCGCTGAAGGGTTGCGCGATGCATGCATCCGACCCCTGTCACAACAAGAACTGCAGCGCCTACAAAGACTTCTTCGAGGCAAATCGCCCGGTACAGACGGCAACCATCTTCGCTGCGCTACTGTTGATGGTTTCAGTAGTTTGCGGTTCGCTAGATGGCGTGCATGCAAAGCGATGCCGAATAGCGACGAGCCTTGGGGATATCTTCGCGCGCGTGTGCAGTTCCATCTCGCGTGTTTTCATCGCTTTGACGATGCTGGAGGTGATGCACGTTATCGATATTGGAACGAAGTGGTATGTTTTGCTTATTTTGCAGCTGATTGAGTTCAACACCGTGCTCGGCCGTATTAACGCAGAGAATTTGAGGAAGGATAAGGTGAAGAATTGGGCCTACGTCGTGACATACTGTTTTCGTGATTCGGAGATATCGTTCTTGATGCTGGCTTTGATGGCATTGCGTTGGATTTTCCCATCCTTTGCGACCTACCTGCATCATGTGGACCACCATTATGTTCAATGGGGCTACTGCTTCTTGCTGTTTATTTCATTTCTCAACATTGCATTGTTGAAGATGTGTGTGAAGCACAAGAGCAGCATTGCGATTTGCCTTGTGGTGCGTGTGATGCCCATTTTCTACCTCCTTCCATTCAACGAGTATAGTATTCTTTCGATCACAGGGGATGCCCTGGTGGTGGGGTTGCTCTCTACAGAGGTCTATGTTAGCCACATATGCCGTCGACGAATACACGCCGCTGTGACGTTAATCTGCATCGGCTCCATCTTCAACGCCGTTGTTGCGGTAACCGGCACCGTCGTTTACGTCATCGGCATTCTTGTCGATCTGTCATACTCTCTTAACTTGCCGATTTTCGTTCCAGTGCGAAATGTCTATATCGACGGCGTCTTCGATCTTTGTCACGCTGGACATAAGCGGATGATGGCGAAGGCGCTTACCTTTGGTAATCGCCTCATCGTGGGGGTTTGCGGCGATGACGAGTGCACCATTTATAAGCGTCGGCCGATTATGACGACTGAGGAGCGGGTGAACGAGGTGCAGCTCTGCAAGTACGTTTCGGAGGTCATCCCCGACGTTCCCACCTCTGGGATCACCGAAGGGATGATTAAGTTCTACAATATCCATATCGTGGCCTGTGGTGAAGAGTATAACAGCCCGGATGATACCTACTACGAGGTGCCGCGGCGACTGGGCATTCTTCGCACCCTGCCGCGTACCCCTGGTATTTCAACAAGCCTGCTGATCAATCGAATTCGTCTAGCAAGTGATTCAGAGGTAGAAGCAAAAGATAAGGTTTCTGGAAAGTCTCGGGTGGGGAATAACGAATAATCGTGCCGTCTGAGCCAGGGAAGGAAGCTCGTTATCAAATCCTGCATCACGTTGGGATATCTGGGGCTGATCAGTAACACTAAATCACTACATGGGTGACATGAATCACATGAGATGTGCCCTATTATTGTGTATGGGAGTATGATTTAAGGAGACAAACGGCAGGGTTTCTTTTTTATAAGTCTTTTGACTGGCTAGAGCAATCCGTTAAATTCTTGTTCTGATATATTTCTATTAAATATTTTATTGATTTCGAAAGTGGACAATATCCCAAAAGAATCTAACCCACGCATAAGAAAAGGAAACATTCACAATTCAAAGTGATGACGAATCCTCGTTTATTAGGAAATTGACGAGATCGGGATGAGGGCCAGTTTATTATATCCATTGTTGTTTTTCCTTTTCTCTTTGCTTAGGTAAAAAACTTGATGCAAAATGTGTTCTCTTTCCCACATCTATATCGTAATCTCTCAAGAAGTTGGGATTTATTGAATTTGGTTATTTTCGTTGCAATCTAATACTTTTGAGTTTAGAGCGTCTTGTTTAAACAAATATGTTTGTACACGTATATATGGTACACACTTCGAGCAAATCATTATGCTCTTTTACGCTCAACGATTTTTGTCTTCTATGGGAAAAAAAGCGAGTGTCGTATATGTACTTTCAACAATAGGCTATTGCAGTGGAATGGACTATGCCACAACATCCCTACTACGCATTTTAAACTTTTTATCGTCATAATGTTAGTACCCTCGCAACCGAGCTTGCATCATTTAGTTGTACAACTCAGTTTTGTAATCCACACGCCCCTCCTCCTTAGGGTCCTTCTCAGATTAAGTTATGATGATCCCAAGTAGGCGTTATGAAGGCAAAAGCTCCCATCTCTTTCGATGCGATACGACAGGGGATAGAATCTAGCGTTTACTCCTTATGTGAATATGAATAATGTGCGACCCTAACACAGATGACTTTTGTTCAACGTACACTTCATAGATTAGATGGTAGAGGGATCGATTTCTCATTCTATCTTTTCCCATTTTTCCCTAATGCCAAGATACATATATTTATGAGTGGTAATTTTATCCATTTAAACACAAATCGACAATTGGCGATAAAAAAAATGACCACACCATTTTTTTCCTCTTCCGCATTGGATGCGCATGGGGCTAATGGGGTGTTTCATATCATTTAAAAATTTTTGACATCTATTTACTGTTCTGTCGATAGACATCAGACAAGTGGGAAGGGTGCATAATGTCTTTTTGTTCGTACTTCCGTGGTTTCAATTTGATTTGATTCATTTTTACTCCTATTTTGCGTTTCACACAATTGCAGAATAACTATTCCTTCTTTAAAGCTTAGATAACTAATGCTACTAATATTGAGATCTGTTACAGTTGGTTGGGAGTCTTTTGTGAAAATTCGCATTTAATTCTCGGCTCAATATCCTATAATAATTGAGAAAAGTTCTATGAAACGACGTCGGAAACTTCAAGTAGTTTGACGCAGAGGAGCACAAATCTCTGTTGTCATCTGCTTTATTTGTGTTCTTCAGGTTCATCTACTGGACTGAATATTCTTTGGCCCTGAAGCAGATCCCTGTGGTCGCATCCTCACGTGGGCTTTTTGTAACTTACTTTCCTATCAACGGCTTTGGTGTTTGAAGTAAATGGGAAATTTCACAATGCCAATGACGATGCGATGACTTGGCTGAAAAAGCCCAGTATATTGTAGTTCCCCGTTTGTTCGTTTAAACGCGTCTCATTTTTTACCGTCACCTCCTATCGCTTGAGAGGTTGTTCTGGATAGAAAAAAGCGAATAACTTATGTCTGCCATTCTTCATTGTGAATTTTCATCCCTTTTTGCTTGTGGCACTGTTCTGGATGTTACGAATTAATTCTATTACACATAGAGATACACAACCACCCGATTCCCCCCTTTTTTTTTTGCTTGCCAACTTTTCAGTCTAAGGCCTAAAGTTCAAAATTTTTACGATCGCGTCTAAGGAACTTAGCTCAAGTATTTCTGCCGATCTTCGTTGATAGTCACCCTATTCCGACATTTTAGAGGGTATCACACTAATTACTGACGGCTGGTTTGTTTCATTGTAATTTTTTTTAGTTTTTAGTTTTAAATCGTTACGCTTAGTCTTGGAAAATAATACCAATTCAGTTATTTTACTGAGAAAACTCTGTCTTCCTTCAACGGTAGGTAAGACGACCAAGGTATCCCTCGTGTAAGTTTTAGCCTTAATTTTTTGAATCAATAAAGTAGAGGACCGTTCTAAAATTCCCTCAGCACCACTCTTAGAGGTGGGACGTGCGCATTCAAAAAAACAGAGAAAAGCCTGCGATGCAGCAGCATGATAGCAGCGTGGTGGTGGCGAGAGCCAAAAGTGAGCAGGTTTCTAAGCGGAGCCCGCCGTTAAAAGACCCTAATCTGTCCTACTGGTATAACAAAACCCCTTCCGACAAGCACACCAGCAGCACCACGGAGGTCTTCGATCCCGACTTCAAGTACGTGTATAGCGTGCCAAACGAGTGCGTGGTGCACATGCCCCCGGCGCGGCTGAACATCACGCGGCTGGTGCGTTGCCGGAATTACCGCGCCCACGAGCCCGCGAGCTGCACGATGGGTGACAGCTGCAAGTTCATCCACGCCGACTGCGACTTCGAGGAGGTCGAGATGCACACGATTCACGTGAATTACATCTGGCGTCACGAGGACCTCTGCACCTACCCCCGTCTCCCGGCCGGGGAGGTGGTGGAGGTGCTCCCGCCGAGCGGGCAGCCCCCGACGAGCCGCATTCCCAGCAGCTGTCTGCTCATCACCCGTGGGGCCCAGCGGTACCTCACCCAACGCGTCGCGAACGCCGCGGCGACGACGGAAGGGGGGGGAGGGGTTCGAGGAGGGGTTGGGGTTGGAGGAGGAGGAGGAGGAGGAGGAGGGGAGCCCCTTGGGGGAAAGGAGGACGCGGAGAAGGAGGCCGCCCTGGACTGGGGCCTCGCCGGATTGCCCCTGCCGAGCCACTGCCCCCAGTTCTACTGCAACCGCATGTGCACCCGTGGCGAGGACTGTCTGTTTGTCCACGCCCTTTATATAGACCCGAGCGCGAAAACCCTCTTTAAACGCGCCCCCACCCGTTACATCGCGGCACAGAACCCCCGGCTTCTGCTGCGGACGGAGGCCGTTTCCTCCGGCGGCCCGATTTCCCTCTGGTCCCCGGTCCATCCCTACGGGGAGACGCCCGCGGGGGGCGTCCTGGAGGGGGGGGTTGGGGGGGTTTCCCAACCCCCCCCGGACCCCATCCCGGGCTACCCAAGCTTCCAGGACCCCTCCCCGTTTTCCGGGGCCCGGGAGACGACCCCCCGGGGGGGAAGGGGGGGGGGGCACCTGGACCTCACGCCCCCCACCGACGCGTGTGAAAAGACCTGCCCGGACCTGGACGGGCCGGGGCTGAGCGACGGGGGGGCTCCCCCCCCCC
>AIHY01000378.1:0-24473 GCA_000331125.1 Phytomonas serpens 9T
TGTACACGATACAAAGATCACGAACAAGGCCCAAAATCGACTCCGCAACACCCTCAACCGCCATACAGCTTGATGTTCCCTCCATCATCACGGATTTAGTGTCTAATTGCGATGTTGCCTGTGTCAAGCTTACATAAAAGCACTCGTAAACTGATAGCTCAGCCAGACCCGATACACTAAGCCCGTATGCAAAGGCCTCCCCAACAGCTCGCCGCAGGTTTGTATACGATAACATGTGTGCCTGCTGCGATCCCGCATGTTCGTGTGGATTATGCAACACGTCGCCCCTATTCGAGCAGAGGACATTGAAAGTGCGCTCGACAAATGCTTGCCACAAGTCCCCGCGGGCGCACATAAAGACTACCTGAAGTGCTTCAAGATACTCTGCCAACGGTGCAGTGTGCGACACCCTTTCCCAAAGGGCTTTGGTCCAGAGAGCCCGAGCAGACTCTACCCGTGAGGCCATTTCATCCACCACCAGCAGGCCACCTTCGCATAGAGAAGGTGAGAAGATGGTCTGGAAAACCGATTCAGCAGCCCCATCCAGCGCACCCATCGCAAGTTGCTCTAGATAATCACCCTCATGGGCCTCCATCTCATTCAGAAGCACTCGGCGTGCCTTTCCAGCAGCGAGGATAGACAAACCAAGGTCCGCAGAGAGTCCAGGCGGCAAGAGGTCTTGACGAAGGGTATGTGCCTCAGCGGAGCATTTCTTTCCTCCAGACATAGACGAAGTTGCTGAAGAAACAGAGATAAAGTAGTCAGAGCGTCCGTACAGCACCACACCGTGAGCTATATAGTGCGCTGTAGTGTATAACACCGCCTGCCATATGTGTTCCCCTAGAATTTGACGAAATAGTGAAGGCAATTCCATGTTTGATAAGAAATCGCCGATACCTGCAAGGTACTCCGTGGTTAATGATGACGATGGCGATGGCTCTGATTTGAGTGCTTTTTGTTGAGTTATTTTTTCTAGCTGATTGAATGTTAAGCGGTAGGTAGAACTCAGTAAAGCCAGCTCAGAGGGCGTTTTCGCACATTTGACATCCTCTGCATAATAAGACAAAATCCTTTCTATGGCGGCACCTACAGCAGATGCGTAAAGTCCCTCTGTTCTACCCAACCTTGTGTCACTTGCTATTGCAGAAAGTAGGATAAATTGCCGCCCAAGTGGCAATAAACCTTCTAATAGCAACAGCTCGGTTGGGTGAAGGCTGGAGCGTATGGATGGGGTGAGTGATAGGATAGAATTGCCATTGGCACCATGCTCTTTATCGCTGACATCTTCCTGAGTGTTAATAGTATGACCAGGTGATATGAAAGGAAAACTCGCAAGGAGTGCGCTGGAGTCAAGCCCCAAAAGAACGCATTGAATCTCTTCCATTGCACAAGTGAGGTCTGGTTGAGACCAATAATAGGGGAAAGCAAGCTATGGGCTCACGTTAATAGTATGTTAATATTCACGAGATTAGAGCTTGCTTTTAATTTCTATATATGATCGAAAGAGGGTTGAATTCCATTCGAAATATGCAAACAAACTAGAGAACTGAGGAAATAATAATAGTAATAATGGTTCGATATTTTCTATGATCATAAAGAAGACATTCGTAGTGGACTGAAAAATAAGAAACAATAAAAAAAATGCGAGTGACAAGATGCACTGCGCAAAAATAGTATTAAATGAATGTTTGTAGCAGAAAAAATGTATGGAAGAATAGAAAAAATATTACGTTAGAAAGGTGAAGTAAATTACAGAGAATGTGCATATGTACACTAAGGATGAGAAGTCACCCTACAACGACTCTATTGTCTAGAGAAATAAGAATCACGCATTGGTATGGATACCACATGCTTACTAAAGAAATGAATCAAAAAAAAAGTATCTTTCTGCTAAAAGCCATTAACAGCTTCAAACCAGCGTTGTATTTCACCACATAACTTTTGCAGCTCGCTGGCAACGTGTTGGTTAGCATCGTTCACTTCATCACTTCTTGCTGTACCCTGTTCGGCTGGAAACGAGCTGTTACATGGGCGAAGGGTAATTAAACGGAGGGCCCAGTTTGCTGGAACAGCGTCACAATGGATAGCGAGCCCAAACCCCAGTAGTGGATTAGACATCAAGTGCTGCCTGAGAGTCAATATTTTTGAATCTTCAGTACTCCGCCTAGAGTCGATGCAGGTGCCTGAAAAACGCTGTGTTGGATGTTCGCCCTGCAGGGTGGTGACAATAGGCGGATCCGAATGTCGGATGACATTCTTTCTGTCTTCCTCGTCCGTTATATCAAGCAAAGTAGGCAACAGTAGAAGTGCCATGGCGCGGTTCGCCAGGCGTTTAATCGCGTACTGATAATGTTGCCGCAATCCCTCTGTGGCTGGGCTGTCAACATGGTGGCAGAAACAGCTCAGAGCATACTGCCCCTTGAGTCGCACACCGCAATAATAAAGCTGAACTATCTCCACCGCAACACGCCACCACAGCGGTGGCGCACCTACGCAGCCCTTCAAATTTGTGAAAACATACTCTTCCATTTCATGAATCTCGTCGACAGGGGAACGAGAGAAAGAGGTGACCATGACGGGTGAACAAAAGCAACGAAAGTCAATGAAGGCATCAAGAATATCCATATCGCTCGCAGCCTCTGACATCATAAGTGAATTCAATCCCGGCTGCAAGCTTTGCTCCCTCAAGCGTGGAGAGGATGACGCATGCCTTGGATTATGAGAGCTTTGGGCAAGAACGAAGGCATAGGCATCGGCCTCCACGTCCAACTGTTTCCAGGCCAGTAAAGTGCAAGCTACCACGACCACGCGTCGCTCCCGAATGGTGAAGAAGCTCCGATAAGCTTCCTTTAGATGTGACTCTACCGGTTGGCTCGAAGCTCGCCCCAAGCCCGTTGGGTCCAGTGAGTAAGACGGAACATAGCGCGACTGGATAGACTGCACAAAGCTAGCGAGTATCTGTACGGTTAGCACAGGTAGAGGGACTATCTGGAGACTAGCAACAGGATGGGATTGCCGGAACACAGCAGATCCAACCCCCTCATTTCTGACATTTGGATGTGAGAATTCTTCCGCCTTCAACTTCCTATGTGAATCCTCCGAAGGGTTATGAATCTTATAGTACGTAGAATGGAACTGGAACGCCATACGGTCAACTATTGTGCCATCACGGACACATCCACATGGACATTGAAGCGCACCACTCGAGGCTTGGTCGCAGGTGGGCTTGTTAGTCCTCGTCCCTACAGTTCTTCTCATGTACCACTTTGGCAAAAGCGTAGACGTTAGTAAAGATTCTGACAAGAACTCCTCCGGCGCCACACGTTGAAGTAAACCTAGATGCCGCACGAGGCCGTGGGCAAAACTAAGGCCGTAGGCCGCATCGCTTGGGTGATTTCGAAGAAGATTCCAGAGTGCATTGCTCTGCTCGCAATGCTCGCACGCGCGCCTCGCATCATCAAGATGCAAAGACTGGTATCCACTTGGATGGGAAACATCAGATGCCTCTTCCGTAACACCGTTGTATCCCAACGATGCGAAGCAGCTAAGACGTAAAAAGTGCTGCCAGTTTTTGTGTGTTTGGTCTGCCACATCCTCCTCATTGACCGCCCAGGTTGAAGAAGGGAGGGGTGGTGAAGTGTCTGCGGTGGCCGGGATCGTTGACTCTACTGTTGCACTCCCATCTGCGGGGCACCGAGCTTCGGCTGGCTCCCGCGCTACGACCGCACGTGGGATCCTTGAGGAGGTAGAATACGGTAGCGGGTCGCTTGGCGTGAGGGCAGCCCAATAGCAAAGTAACAGCTGCTGGAGGAAGGGTTGAAGCCTGGTGTTAACAAAAGGGACTGTGCAAGACCGAGAAGTCTTGAAGGCATTAGGGCAGAGGGGTTCCTCCATCACGTCCCCATTGACTTCACGTTTGCAAGAGCAATGAGGTGATCTATATCAACAACTTCGACACTTCTAAGGAAAAAATAGATAGAGTGAAATTATTACGCACGCACACGTCCAAACATATATAGCGCTAATCTATTTTGACCACTGTGTGGTGTAAATAAAGTTTTTACAATAGCAGTGATAGTAGCAAAGCACGATATCTATCACTCAACCCTTTGTGACACGCTTGAATAAGAAGGCTAACAAAGGCCATGATACGCCCATAAGGACTACTCCTGGTGGAACTGCTTCCGCTTTGATTGCCCGTCGTGCATAATACGACCGTCAAACAAACCAGTAGCCACCTTGAAAGCCAGGCAACCCGCGGGATCGCCTATTTCCTTAAAAATTGTAGTCAATTCATGATCCATTAGGTATGTGTACGTGATATGCTCCTGCATCTTGATAGTGAGATGTGCCGCTGCTTCCCAGTCCAAACGATGGAGAAGGCAGCGCATGAGGGACATGTACATATGTGCATTATGCAAGTACCAAAGGTCTTGGCCCATGATATCAGGGTTCATGAGGACACTCCACAGCTCAGCAAAGAGGTCATCACTAGCTGATGATGAATCAGACTCATCATGGGCCGTGGAAGAAGCATCTTTTCCTTCATTTCTCATCTCCATCGGGCTAATCTTCATGACAATGTGAGGATAAGGATTGTACACGTGGGGGTCATAAAGATGTGGAGGCACAAGATGTGGAGAGCAACGGATATGTGGAAGCGTAGTTCGACGCGAAGTCCACTGGCGTACCTCGGATGCAGAGCTTGAACGTTTAAGTGAAGGCGACGAAAACTCATCAGAGTTGGATTCGTCAGGAAATAAAATGCTCGTCACTTCGGTGATATCCTGCATGATCATCTCTTCTGACCTAAGGGCAATAAGGCGATTTTTATTGTAGTACAATTGCTTCATATACTCACGCGCGTGCTGACCGGAGCCAAACAGCGCAAGTGATGTGTCGCGCGCGTCCAGATACTTCCCCCATCGAATGCGCTCCTCCAGTCCGGTTGAGGTCAATTTACAGTTGCGCAAGGGGTGGGTACAGCAGTATTGCGCCAATTGACGCATAAAAAGTTGAACCTCGCGTGGCGTGCGCATCGTGTTGCGAGGTACCTTCGCAACCACACGGTGAAGCACTTTGCGAACCTCCTCAGTTTGGTGCATTACTCCTAGTGTATAACTCTCACATCCGGCGATGTCCGTGTCTGACAAGGGACGAGGCGGCGACAAGAGCGATACCGCCGCATAGTTCGAAGTTGTTGTTGGGGAAAAAAGAGCCATAGGTGCAATATCACTCGTGCTAGTAGTGGTCGCAGGTTTCAAAAGAGTATCAGACTCCCGCCCATGATGCAACTTCTCATCTTTATACTGCTGCACCACATCCTCTACGAGCCGGATGTATTCATCGTGGAGATCCTGCCGCGTTCGCTGACTGAGTCGCGGAAGGAGGCTTCCAACATCCTGGACATGGTGAAAAGATATTCCGAAAGGCTCCCCACGTGTTCCCTCGTCGGGACTCGTCCACATCATCCTATCTGTAGGAGAAGGAAGACTAGTTGCATCTAGACTCTCGCGAAGATCCCTGTACCGGGTGGGCTCCGCGCTCTCGGAATGGGTACGTGCTCCTTGTGCTTGCATTGAAAGGAACTTTTTGTGCTCCGCTGCTAGTAATAGCATGTCTGCGGCACTTTTATTATCACGTACTGTGCTATACAGTAGACTGAGTATATGATACAGTACCCCAGCGTTGTAACGACGCGACCCGAGGCCACCCTCATGAAATGCCACATACTTCAGAATTTGATTAATCCAAGATTGTAACCCAACTGTCTTGGTATTTACCACACCCACCTCCACAGGCTTCCCAAAGTCCACACCCGCCTTTTCGAGTGAGTGTCGCATCACCTCCACAAGACGGTATACAAGGGACGACGGTGACACACACTCCTCGCGTTCCTGCAGTCGCTCGAACACTAATTGAGGGCTCACTCTCCCGATGGGGAAGTCACTAAAGACGCTGTAGGCCCTGCAGACACGTGGAAACGTCTCGACACGCGTCAGCAGGGAGGTGCAGAGGAAGACGTAGTCCCAGTCCGACAGGCGCACCCCGAGTGCCCGCACCCACACAGCGATAAGGAGCGCTGCAATGGGGCTCGCGGCGTCGTTGGCAACGGACACGTGGTGCAGCAGCGCGGTGAGGACGGGGCAGGAACGTGGGAAGGGGCGGCCGTCCTCCAGGCGTGGCGGCACTCCGAGATCACGTGGAACGCCTGCCCCGTACGCACTCACGGTCGCAGCCTCGGAGCCGTCAACTTCCTCGAACACTAAGGTCCCAAACGCCTCTTGTGCAAGTCGCACAATCGTCAGAATGCGATCCAGCGAGTCGGCAGGGGCAAGACAATGGAGGCAATCAATCGCTCGGGCGTACGTCTCCAGCGTCATCGCCTCACGCTGAGTCATCAGATCCATCAACTGCATTACACTCTCTTTATCTTGGCCATGATTGAAGATCCGAAAGAGGGCGTTGTAGTGATAACTGCTGATATTCATGCCCATACGTTCGCGAATATACTGCAGCGTTGCACTCAGATCTTCCGCATTATAGCACGACAAGAATGTGCCGACAATACCATTAATCTCATGTATCAGCAGATCTGGCAGTGAGATGGAAGAAGAAAGAGCACTGAACTCAAGATTACTTCTATCATCGGAGGAGCAGCCATGCAAGGCGTCTGTCGGAGGTATCAAGTCCACATCATCTTCTGACGCCTTTGTGGAAAGTGTCGGTGAAGATATCTGGAATTGAGGGCATGAGCCATTCCTATCAGTATCATCGTCTTGAATTTTGTGTAGTTCATTCAGTCGTCCCTTAGCTCTTCTGTAGACCTCCTCACGGTAATACGGCTGCCACATGTCAGGAAAAACGCGCTGGTTCAAAACATAGCTCCCAGCTAGATAATATGCTCTTTTAAACATCGTTTTTCAATAGATTTGTTCCCTCCGTTTCAGTAGGGTATTCAATTTTCAGGACTTTTAGGCGAGCTATTTTTTATTTGAAGAGGATTTATATTTATTACAGTTTGTATCCTCTTTATGATTTCCTTTTTATTCTGTATCCAATGGGTCACGATGGGTAACACTATGATCGCAATGATGATGAAAATCGAGAAGAAAGGGGAAAAAATTGTCATCATATGCACTTAGTTTAAGCTATTATACTATGGAAAAAGAAGGTAAAAATATCAGATGCTATTGTACATGCAAGCTTTGAAAACAGAAGAAACAAAGAAACCTATGTTATGAATAAATAAAGAGTAGACAAAGGAAACTAATTATATTGATACGTAGAAAACGAATGTCGTTTAGGAACTCCCCCTCCCATCCCAAAGAAAACATTCTCATCCCATACAAATGTCTTCGAAGTATTTTTCTTCCCAGCAATTGGCTTTCCGTTGCAACACAATGGCATCGATTGAATATTAGCTTAATTCAAAAGTTGCAGTACCTTCAAGAGCAGCAATAATTTTTTGTCGTGCAATGTCAAAATCTGTGTACGGAGGCAACTTCAATGTTGAAAAGCATGTTGATGCGGATGGCAGTCGGTCCTTCATTGACTCTTGAAGTAGTTGTAGGTTAAATGGAGGAGAGAGAAAGCGAAAGCCTAGAAGTGGCGATCGATTCATCGATGTTGCAAACTTTAGTAGTAGTCTCTGTTGCTCTGTCGTCAATGATTCCACCACTTCCCAGAAAATGCGCACAGGGACGCTTTCCGCATCCTCAGGCTTCTGGTACACCGTGTGTGCCTTCCAGTCTTCGATATCGATCTTGCCGGACTCATCTCCGGAGAACAACTTGAGCAACTCATTGCTATCGAAAAGCTGAAGCCAAGTAGGCTTTATGATCGCTTCTAAGCCGACCTGGAACGCTCGAGTCTGCTCGGATCCCTCACGATTCAGCTTGAAATCCGCTACAAGGTGCATGTAGTGAAGACAGTTGCTAGATGTCACATTTATATCGGCACCACCACTGATGAGTTCGACTTCACGAGTAATGCCAAGTGCATTCACCGTGTACACAAATGTCAACCCCATCGCCTCCATTTCCTCCGGTCTGAGCTGAGTCAGAGACCTTAATTGGCGATAGAGTTGATTATCGAAGCTTTTGAGATTATTAATCGAGTTCCGACGGCCTAGAAGAGAGTTTCGGAAGTGAAGCGCAAACGGGACATCTTGCAGAATACCGTCGCAAAGCGACCGGCCTACCATTGCGCCGAGGAAGCTAATTTTCTGTAAGTGGGCTGAATCGTCTGTGGCCTCACGACTGAAGGGGTTGGGATACACCATACCGCTGTCAGTCTGTCGAAAAAGCCCATGCTCCACAGCAAAGCCCTCCATGCAGAGTGAAACCATAAACTCACGATATACCCCTCTCCCATAGCCCTCCTCTAGCTCGTTATTGTCCCTGGCAAAACGAACCGTATACATTTCTGGGCTGTCAGGACAACTCCTAAAGCGGTCAAAGGCATCAACAAAGACACACCCACGACGGACAACGAAATTCGACCCCATGATAGGAAACCGATCCAGCTGTTGACTAAGTAATAGCGCTGTCAGTAGCTCAGCCCGCTCGGGAAAGGAGACAAGAAAAGGAGCGTGG
This sequence comes from Phytomonas serpens 9T, assembly GCA_000331125.1. NCBI lineage: Eukaryota > Euglenozoa > Kinetoplastea > Trypanosomatida > Trypanosomatidae > Phytomonas > Phytomonas serpens. The sequence continues at coordinate 8,598 of AIHY01000378.1, forward strand.
AAGAGAAGGTGCACAAAACGTTCCGCTATTCCCCATTCACAACTCTTGCAGAAGAGCAGATCATCCCCAGGAAGATGATGATGATGATGAGAATTGGACAGTATATTAGCGATACGCCCTTTTGTAGTGATTGAATTCATTTCATTTTCGTCGATGATATCTTCAGAATCAGTATCGTCCCCAAAAGGGTGAGTGAGCGAATAGTTATCAACTTTCTGTTCCAATGCACGCTGAAGAGTCGCATGCCGTACTGTAATATCTTCCCACATTTCGGCAGGCATGCCCCTCAATGTGCGCATCATCTCACCAGTGTTCACGCAGACCCATAAAGACGAACACGGCACGAAGGTAGTGGCCTCGTCAACGATGTGTAGCTTACTTAATAAATTGTATGCAAGGTGCGCTACAGCCTCACTGTTAGTAGACGGCACCACACCATAGAAATGTGAACGGTAAACAATCTCTTTCAGCGCGAGGACTAATACCCAGCATTCACGTCGAGAAAGTACGACTTCTTGAGACAACTCTTCAACAAAGTTGGTCACATCAATATAATAGCAAAAGAGTGTGAAAAAAAAAACGGATATGGTCGGGGTTGGATCCCAAAACGCAAATGGCGGAACCTTGCATAATGCATCTGCTAACAGGTTCTGTGGAGGATTCGGCCAAAACGGCAAGCGAACACTTCTATTGGGAGCTGCAATATCTACACAGAGCTTCTGAAGTAGACCCGCATTTTCTAAGACATGTGATAGCCCTTCGCAGTGCTTTTTATACAGTTGCCAAAGCTGCCGAATTAAATTTTGGGAGCGCACAAGCCTTGCAAAGACAGCCGCTGTTTCCAATCGTCGCGCGGGGCTCGCCAAAGAAAAGGTGTAGAGAGGCCACGCATACACGCTACAAGCGATCTCAAGAGCACTCATATCAAATACCTGCCCTCGTATATTGTTAAGCACATCTAGTACCTGTATCTCCGGTGGTGATGAACTCTTATCGGGTTCTTCAGAGTTTGTTGCCAATTGTTCAAGGAGGCAAAGGCCTCCAGTCGAACTGAACAGGTAAGATACAAGGCTGCGATAACGCGCTTGTGAAAAACGATGAGCTTCAACGCTCCCACTACTGCTCAACGGTGGTGCCATTCCACTTAATCCACCAGCACGCGAGTGGTGTAAGTCGAAAAGAATGGTTTGAACGAAAAGGTCTGTCTGACAGAGTTTTTCACATAGAATTCCAATGCACCAAAGCCAAATCTTCTGGGTGGGCATGTACCAAGGAGATGATGACCAGGCATTTACTTGACTGGTGGTACGTTTCTCATTGGATTTCAGAAAGAAAGGCAGCAGCCGTGTAAGACGCCCAAGAATTCTCATGCCTATCACCTGCCACGAGCTTTTCGAATTTGTGGACACGATGCCATCCATTGAGGATTGGTGATTTAAATTAGGGAAAACACCTGATACGAAAAATGTCTGTAACCGAGTAAATGCCGCGAAGACAATACCACGAACAAGTTCCCCACACATAATCGGATTTTCTACGATTAGTTCTACATGGTTTGGACCCTCTTCATCATACGCAGCCTCCACTTCAGTTGATAACAGCATCACCAACGGATTGTCAGTGAGGTAGAGATACTCTTCTATACTATTTCCAGTGAGGCACGCCCAGCACGCATCCATCCACGCCGTTGAGGAAAGTGGTAAAAATCTTACAGGGCGTTGGCCTCGGAGTTTTAGCGATGTCATTAACAGTTCTAGAACGGTCCGTCTAGCATCAGGAAACTCGGACAAGCTTACCGCGCATGACAGAAGGCTAACCGATAAGACACACTCCATAGCCTCGGCACTACCCTCCGCGGCCACCGACATCGCTAGCTCGCGAAGTGTAGCTAAAGGGCCACCTTCTGTCCATCCACTACACTTTGCATCCCCTTCTTCAACCCAATTTGGGATGCCATCAATCAAAATAGGAATCATGTGAGAAAGCAGACGTGGTGCCACATACTGGATCGCGGAGAAGCAAGTACCAACACCCTGACGTGATAAATTACGTATCGCATCAAAGACGATCGCAGAGCATCGTTTCACAACTAAACGCTGTACGCACATCACGTTATATCGGCTCGTTAAGGGCAGAGAAGTCCCACCGCTTTCACAAGTCTCCGGGACGCGGTCTACGCCGGTCAGCTCAACAGTACGTATTAAGTGCTCTAGGAGTGCTATGGGAATAATTGCCCGGTGTTGTTGGATATAATGGAAGCACCAGCAGGCCCTCTCAAGCCTTTGAACAAACTCTGCCTGCGGTGGCGTTGTGCCGATGCGCTCGGAGAAAATTCCTTCAGAGGACAAATATCGCCTCGATTTTATCTCGGTGTTATCATTTGCCTCCATCGAAAGAATATTATTAACGGCAAGTCGAACAGCGGACTGGCACGCTTGCCATATGCGCACCCTACACTGGATTTTCAGTGCGCATTGGTTATGCCTTTGCGCCTCTATTCGTGCCTGACGACGCTTTTGCGCCTCCTCAAGGACCTGCTCACGGGTAGGACGATGGTCGCTTGCGAGGCGCATTTTATTTTCCCTGCTACGACCATCAAAAAAATATGATTTCATCACGAAAATACGTTAAATATAACGCAAAATGTTGATACAACTCTTCTTTTTCAAGAATCAACCTCAAAAAAATAGCAATAATAAAATTAATGATAACACCAGAAAACGTGGCCTCGGACCCGTTTGATATTGTGTTTGTAAAAAAGGGAGAGGTCCACTGTGGGTGGAGCTTCTACAAGAAGAAGAATCCCTGTGAAAATGTCAATGTAGGGCTTCCGTAACCTACAGATTCGTGATTTATTTCGTTCTAATTAATTGCTTTTGCTAATCAGATATTTCAAGGAAGAGGAAATGCTAAGATAGTAAGTGAGGTTTGCGAATACGTATCGGAGTCCGTGATAGACAAATATAATAACAGGCCATAGTCAGATTGATAAGATGTTTCTTGGCTTCTTCCTCAAAGCGGAAAAAGATTTAACAACATAGTCTAATACACAATAACTTAAAGAAAGATAAAGAAACAAACCCATCGAAGTGAAGAGGCTTCCATATGATGTAAAGGTAATTAACACGATGACATGTGTGCAATACTCAATGTGTCAGCTGGGAGAGTTGTGTCAGGCTGTAAAATGCTCTGCTTATGCGACATTCATGTTGTCATCTTTGAGCAAGCACCCGTGCGCAATGAACACACAACATGCAAAATCAACGGAATACTATACAGGGATTAGTATAGAGAAGAGGGCTGCTCAAACTTTCTGAGCAAGTGCCATTAGTGCCAGTTTCGCAAGGTACTCAAGTGAAAAAAGGTTGATACTGAAGATGTTTAATAAGCCATCTCATCATCAAGTATACTGAATTGCAGGATTTAGCGCGAGCCATGCATCACTGATAAATGAATACAAGCCGTAAGACCATATCCTACAGTTTCACTATATATAATGAGTACAATGCAATAGCAATCGATAAATAGTTAGATATAAATCTTTGTAAAAAGAAAGAAGTGTAAAAGTAAGACTGATCTGCGTTGTTGCGGTTGCCTTGTTAAGTATCAGAGAAGCGAACCCTAATTAGGCTTATACATTTAGAAAAACAAATGTTACCATTAAATACATATATATAAATATATATATATTCACAAAGTTCTTATTTTATCTGATTACATTTACTTACAGATGAAAACAGTAAATTTATATCAACAGACTTAAATGGAAACAACTCTTTTCTCAATAATACTAATATATATAACCATATAAATTCACTATGAATTTATGCTAATACCTTTACTCACACATTTATGTAAATAATAGGTAAATGGAAATCTATCATAGGTAATATTAATGAATTTAACAACATATTATATAATGTGCAATAATTTGTAAAGTATTCTTCCATAAAAGCATTAAGCAAATTAAGAAGGAAAAAAATCCTTCGAATTTACTATCACACCAAATCCACTATCTCAGAGGGTAAGATCAGGCTTCTCTGGATACGTACATCCATGGTTCTGAATTACTATACCTGCGGCATAGTTACCAACTTCGCAGCACCGCTCAATGCCATGCCCTGAGGCAAATGCCGCCAAGAACCCTCCGACGAAGCTATCACCCGCGGCATTGGTATCCACGATCTTGTGGGTCTCAATTGGCGGTACGGGAACAGATCCAGTGCGGCCTGACATTGTAGCGAACACAGTGGGTTGATTTCCCTGCGTGAATACTATGATACGATCATTATGGCTATCATACGGAAGCTCAACAGCAGCTCTTCGTGCGATCTCCGTAAGGTCCTCTGTGTCCCAACCATTCACTTTAGCAAATGACCTGGCCTCATCTTCATTAGCAAAGAGAACATCCACGTAGGGCAGCACCTTTTTCAATTGATCGGTGAAGCATTGAACAATAAAGACTGCGGAAAGATTCATCATGAAAATGCCTTGTGCTTCGCGAGAAGCTCTAGCAGCCCTCAAGACATAGTTCACATCAATAGTAAGGGTAAACCCAGTCAAGTAAAAAAGCTTGCTGTCCTCAAGTGCCTTTGAGACCTCATGGCCTTCGATGTGTTCCGGAGAAAGATGATTAGCCGCGCCTAAATTAGCGACGAGGGAACGCTCCGTGCCAGTAATGCACGCTGCACAGATTCCAGTTGAAGCCTTGGTTGTGTAATCCAATATCATGTTTAGGCCTTCCTTCTCAGCAGCCTCCTTCAGAATCGAACCATGTCTGTCTTCAGCGATGCAGCCGACGTATGTGACAAAGGAATTTCGGGGGGCCTGTGAAATCCACTGCGCCACACGCGCTGTGTTTAGCCCAGACCCACCTGGGACATAGAAAACATTGTGCTTCCCTTCGATTTCGTCATACAACCCAATCTGATCTTCCGACATGAGCATCGAGGTGTTTTCTGCGACTTTGTATTTCTGTAAAAAATCGCGATCGACATGCGCACAAATGTCTAACAGTGGGTTGCACTGAATGTAAAGCCTCCGTGGTGATTCCATGTAGTATAGCAGAGTGTAAGTGTGATAAAAATTCGTGTAGGAATGCTTATGACCATTGTTATGTGTTTAAGTAGATTGGAAAAAACAATATATATTCAAAACAATCCTCTTTCGTCGATTACATAATCACAATAAAACCAAAATTAGTTTTAGCACAACAATTACACCCATTGGTTCATAGCTGATTAATTGGAATTGTTTTACATTATATCATCATAACAATATTGTTGCTAAGGAGCAATTAGTGCATTAATAACTCTAGTATGCAAGGGAGGGTGGCATCTCGGATTCATCAACACTATCATATCGTAGAAACAGATTAAGGCACCTAAGAAAGTCCTGTTTTGGCAATGTTCAAGTATGACATCGTTTGATGCTTTAAAAGGGACTACCTCCGCAGCATTGCTCAGAAATGCAATGCGAGCTATACCTATACTGACAGAGTGCATCAAATCACATACACCCAGACACGAATCTTGTCAAACGTCAGAATACTGGACACACTGAACCTGCTGCTTTAAATTCCCCATAAGAAATAAATTTTTTATCGAACAGTCATCCTTCCTGTTCAAACTGAAAAGAATATTGACTGGCTTATCTTCATCAAATGCATCTATTCATGCAAGAACGAATTAAAGTTAAAAGAAATAGGATCATAACACAAAAGTATAGGACGCATGGTCTAATGTGGATCAAAAATATATGCTTCCTTTAATACTATCCCTCCGCTAACTTCATAGCCTATGCCTCGTTGAACGAAAAACCTCTCAGGTTTGAGTCTAAGTATAAAGCTCCAACTCATGACTCAAATTCTCCCGCTAGAGACGAGACTTAAATTCCTCCAAAGTTCGACGCAACCCCTCATCAAGCTTCACCTTTGGTTCCCATCCCAATACCCTCTTTGCTCTGCTGATATCAGGTCGCCGCTGCTTGGGATCATCAGCAACAGCTGGAAGATAAACAAGTTTCGACTTAGCTCCAGGTACAAGTCTAATGATCTTTTCGCCCATTTCTTTCACTGTGAATTCCTCTGTATTCCCCAAGTTCACAGGACCAATCTCAGTAGGATGGAGTATAAATTTCCAGAAGCCCTCAATCAAGTCATCAATGTACTGGAAAGAACGCGTGTACGTGCCGGTACCATAAATGGTGATGTTTTCACCACGAAACGCTTGAACTATAAAGTTGGATATAATTCGGCCATCATTAAAGCACATGCGTGGACCATAAGTATTGAATATGCGCGCAACACGAATCTTTGCGCCATAGTGACGATAAAAATCGAAACACAGTGACTCTGCGCAGCGCTTGCCTTCATCATAGCAACTGCGTGGCCCAGTACAGTTCACGCTCCCCACATATTCCTCTGGTTGTGGGTGCACATCCGGATCACCGTACACCTCCGATGTTGAAGCAATCAATACTGGACAGTCCATCTGGACGGCAAGCTGCAGAATATGGTAGGTTCCATTGACGCAGGTGAGAGTAGTGCTAATGGGGTCCTTCTGATAGTGAACCGGAGAGGCCGGGCATGCGAGGTGGAAAATAAAAGAGAACCGCTTCTCAGGAGGTCGAAGTGTAATGTCATTGGGTAAGGTGTACTTTAAGTCATGATACACAAAATGGAAATATGGGTTCTGAAGGTGATGCTTAAAGTTGGAATCTCGCCCAGTAATAAAATTGTCGAGAACAGTGACATCGTACCCATCTGCTATGCAGCGGTCGACCAGATGGCTTCCAATGAAGCCCGCGCCACCTGTTATTAATACATACTTTGGAACCGCTTCCATGAACTTGATATAATAAATTGGATATTTCCTTCCTGATAGTCAGGGAATGCCGTAAACAATAAGCTAATATCTATATAAGTCGATGCCAGACTCATTTATGTATCCGGATAAGGAAGAAAAAAATAGAGGAGCACAACACCCAGAGGGAAAAAAGAATAAAAAGCTCAACAAACTATCCTTTCCCATTGAATCATGAAAGGGAAAAGGGACGCGCTAACAACGCTACCAAAACTACAGCATTAATTCAACACTATATACCAAAATGTTAAGAAGTTGAATATGGAGAAGAACAGAATGAGTTATCAAGTCATTTCTTGTTTCTTTCATATCTTACCGGAGGACTGCATTTCCTCAAGGAGATCATCCAACGGCGCAGAGGAAGCTACCGTGTGACGAGGGTGGTACGCCTTCACCACTGGTTGGACGGCTAAACCACTGAGATTACCCGCTGGAGTCGAGACGACCCCGGCATTAGAGAAATTAGAAGACGTTGCATTGGTTGTCTGAGCAGTTAACCGGACAACGGTATTGATAGAGTCCCTGTCAACATCGTCCTCAAGGTCCTCGATGCTTTTGGACGTAAAGCGGCGCCTCAGTTTTGGCCAATGCCGAAAAGCGCGAAGGTCATTGTAGCGAAGTGGTTCTCGGACGCCGTGTATGACACCGGGCAATGTGCGCACGCGCAGCACAACGTCGGATGGCTCGCTCACGCAGAATGATGTCCAGCCGAGGCCGCAAATGTAAATATCTGCCTTTGGACGACGACGGTGCCTGTTATAACACTCAAATAAATAGTTCTTGCTCTCAGAAAGCCCAAGAGTGCCGCCGGAACTACTGGAGAGCTGTTCGAGTGAGCCGGGTGGTTCCAAAGCCTTCCCGAGCTGCTCCTCCCAAAATGTGTCAGCCCTATCAGTGTTAACAATGGCATGCCGGGCCTTCTGAGAAGTATATACCATAAAGAGCAGCCCCCGTACAGGGCCTTTCATCACACTTACAGCTGCCAGTCCTGCAAGAAAAAGGGTATGCCCTGGTAAAATAATGAAGCATTGCGGGTTACGGAACTTACGAATCAGTGTCCGACGCATCTGCAAGAGGGTCAAAGGCGAATGCTGATGCCAATGCGGAAGTAAACCCGGTGTATCATAAAAAAATGTTTGCTCTGTTTGTGGCGTGTTTGCCTCAGTACCATTCCTCGGCCTAGGCTTGGTAAGAGAAATACGGACAGCATTTATGGAAACGGTCGTTCCAGGAAGAGATGAGACCGTGAGCAGCTTGGAGGCCTTCTTATCATGACGGGATGGAATATCAAGCATTTCAGCTTGGTTAACATTCGGTGGAGTGTACCAGCGCCAGAAGACAGCTTCCTTTCCGGTACGGGAGTCCACCTTTGCGTAATACACCTTCCGGCTTGCTGGATGAGGAGGCTGCGGTACGTAGAGCTTATGTGCGATGGCGTTGAGGAGAGACGACTTCCCGGAATTGGCAGCGCCGATAAAATACGTTGGCAGAGGCTTATATGGCCGTCTGAGGTTCAAATTGGAAGCGTCTTCGATAGTAGTGATAAGCTTATCGACATTCCAACCGCGTTTGGCTGAGACAGGAACTACATCGCGCACAAGGTGTCTCGGAAGACCGAACTGTGTTGCAATATCAAGAACCCAGCGTTGTACGTAGCGCTCTGACACCAAGCAAGACGCAACAGCGCGGTCCTTTCCGTTGTAGTTAAAGCTACGGTTTCGCACACAATCCATCTTGTTAGCCGCGATGATGACGGTATTGTTCATACTGATTAGTCCAGGCAAATCGTAAATCATCGATCCGGGAAAGTCTGTAATATCGACCACAAGCACCATGACACAGCGCCGTTCTTTTAACGCACGAAGCCTCTCCGTGAAATCTGGAGCGGACCAGACCTTTCGGCGCCCTTTCACTCCCAAGTTCTCCAAAGCATGGCAACGGTTGCAGACAAACGGTGTTGATCGATCACGATAAAAAGCATTGAACTCCTCCTGCGTCATGAAGTCGAGCCATTCCTCCCCGACATGGCGACCATGCTTCTCCCAATGTGCTTGAAGCTCTGCCATGCGGGCAGCATACTCATGGCGCGTCTGAACTTTGTGCTGTCGTTCGAGAACATACCGTTCGATTTCACCTTTCTGGACATAGCCAAAAAAAGCTTCGTTTTCACCTTGCAACAGCGCCCCGCATCCTGGGCAACAATCACGGCCTAGGACCGGGATATGAAATGTGGAGGGCATGTCCATCACAATCGAGGTTTTGTTTACAAATACCTGCTCCATCTCAGAGCTTGCATCCTGATCCAGCACATGGGCCCCCTCCCACTCAAGAAACTTCCGCTCCATCTTGTTTCCAGCTACCTCCAGTTGATGCTCAATGGCAAATTTGTCCTTTTCGTATGCGTCAAGCAAAACACCGTACTTCATTTTCTCAGACAGATTCACCATCTTTTTCCGAAGTAATTGAGGAGATGGATCGGTGTTAGGGTCCTTGAGCTGCCTTTCTAAGGCCTCCTCAGCCTCCATGTCCACAAGCTCCTCAGACCAGCCCATTATTTTGTGAAAAAGTTTGTTAATATGACGTGGCAGGACGATGGAGTCCATCAACTCCTTCTTACTTCGCTTATAGGATTGAAGATGAATAGGTATTGGGCCTTCAGGATACGTTTGCACACCCTTCACCTCGAGATTCAAGACATTACCAAAGGCAAGACGGGTGACGGTTGATTCCCCATCAACTTTAGTAGCTGGTGCCTGAGTGGGAGACACTGAAGTGGGAAGCAGTGTGTGCGTCTTCCCGGCGTCCTCTCCATATGGCAACACTGCGGCAGCATTGTGTGAGGAATTAAAGGCCACCAGCTCAGATGACGAGGAGGATGTCGAGCAATTTTCCTCCGGAGATGAAAGTTGTTCGCGTGATTCAGACTCGCTCCATGTTCGAAAAAGGTCCTGTGCCCCTATACGAAGGCCCTCTTCCGCCGCCTGAGGGGAAAGATGTGGGCTACGCACCCCTAAAGGGGGAGACGTGGTGAGATTCCCAAGCACAATTTGGCCATCCTCTGTGTGTACATCCGTGCTGGAATCCACTTCTATGCACCCAGTACTGGTGACACTACGATTCCTCCAAGGCTTTGATGCCCGAGGGTTATTTAGCTTCTTAAAAAATGCTTTCTTGCTGTATCCCAGTGGAATCACTTTTTTTTTGAGACACCAAAGACTTCTCAACAACATGTTTAACAACTTCTACTACGGTATAGTATGTTTAGCCTTTACCATTGTATCTAACGGCTAAGCGAAGTAAAAAGAAATGACATCAGAAATTCAATTATCATGAGTATTTGTGAAGCATAAAAATGAAAGAACAAAAAAAAACAATCGCGAATAAATTAGTGCACAAGTTTTTTATCAAATTCAACATCAAAGCCATCCCCTCCTGTTGAAATTCTGACGCTAATTAATCTCAACTAAACACATAGCGAAGGCTAGAGCAGTCGTAGGGCTATGAGACGATTTTGAATAAGCGCTAAAACATTATCCTTTCCTTGTTACTATTGTTCTCTCACTATTTCTTTCAAGGATTTAAAGTTTTCCCCTCATATTTATGATGTCGCTTCTTATACAAATACAAACCTATCACCTTTGCTGTGATTGGCCACTTGCCACTTGGATCAAATGAACTGCAACACGGTAATCCTCAACTGCACGCCGAAGTTCACCTTCCTCCTTTGTCATTACTTCTGATGTGCGTTGCTTCTCATTGGAGATTCGTTGTTCCTCAGCCTCACACTGCTTAATTATCTCATCATTGATCTTAATGAGCTTGTCTACAGGTATGCGCATAAAAGCACGTCCTATACCACGATACACTGTGTGCCCCGCTTCGAGCTTGGCTAACTCGCCAACAGTAATCTCCGAGCGACGCTTATCTCTTTTCAAAGATACCTGGCGGGTGGCCATCGTTTTTACAGCATTCTGAAGAGTCTCGACTCGTTGTTGGTGTTCTACAGCAAGTTTCTCCTTCTCCATCAGATCCGCTTGTGCGGCTGCTGGGATGTTATTGGACATGGCTGAATACAAAAAAATATTAGTTAGAATAAGGGCACTTTATTAAGTCAAAAGAATATGAAACACGAGAAGATTAAAAAACATATCAAACAAAAATGCGAATTCATTTTAATAGCCTAAAATAAGTCTTCGGGACCACACAAGAGCAGCAAATATCAGTACTAGTTGAAGTCTTTCTTGTGCAGGGCTCTCCTCCTATTTATGGTTAATGGTTTTTAATATGGTCTTACAAGCATTCTCAACGCTAGGGATTCGTCATCCAATAATAGAGAAAGTACAAGTACAGCTTCATCATCTCTCATCGCGTCATTTTCCATTTTATTTCAACCCGTACATTTTCACTGGCAACAAATCTTCAGGCCATTCCTTTTGAAAAGACTCTTTCACGACCCGCACACCCGCCTGGGCAAACAACTGCTTGTAATGAAAATCGGATCGAGTCAAGCTGCTGTCCTGATTATCTACAAGAAACGTACTTTTGGTAAGGCAATTTTCCTTAAAGAAAATGTAACCGTTTGGAGTGAGTGCATCTTTGCAGCATCGGAAGAATTTGATAAAATCGTCATCAGTTAGATATATTGCTGTCCACTGGATAACAATCAAATCATATGTCTGTGGAGGTAAAGATGCCTTTTCCATTGAAGAAAGAATAAAATCTCCCACAGGCAGACCATCTAATTCTTTCTTGGCCTGATCTAACATATGCTCAACTGGCTCTAGCAGATCCGTTACCTCGTAAAGCTTACAAAGGAGGTGCTTGGCAATGCGACCAATGCCGGCCCCGCAGTCAAGTGCACGCTTTGTACCGTGATGAGGAAGTGCTGCGATAAAGTGACCTGACTCCTTAATATCAATGTCATGAACCACTGGAAGACCGCCCAGAACTCCATCCAATGTTGCAGGGGTCTTCTTCCAGTATTCTAATGACTTACCATACCAGCCCTTACTAGAGTTATAAAGATCCCCTTGAAGCGCCTGCTTCCAGAAAGTTTCCGTTGAAGTGTAGCGGTGCCCATCGGTGTCAGTGCCACCGATAGGCATATCATGTGTCTGATGAGGAGCATTATTTGTTTGTCCACTATGTATGTTATTTGTCATTTGCCAACAGGTACTTTTTAGATAATGGTCTATTGTATTTCTCATAAAGTATGCAAAAGCATGAATACTCCGCGTGTATTCATAGAAAAAGAGATAAAATAAGTAATAATGGTAGAGGATAATATCTCGTAAAGTGTTAAGACCTACACGGAAGATATGCATTTCAAACAAAGTATTCCAACAGTGTAACCGCAAGGAAAATACAATGCGTTGCCAACTAATACCTTGTCTAATGATGTACAAAATGCAACCAAATTAATATGTTGTATAAACAGGTGTGCAAAAATACAGCAAGAGTATTTCTCATCATAAAGTACTATTAAGAAAAAAACGCAACATTAGCAATGACATCATCCCGCACAACTCTTAAGTTTTTAATGCTCGCTCAATGTCTTTAAAAATATGGTTCCCACCATATGCACGGAAGTTTAAAGGGTTGCTGGTCCCACTAGAAAGGGTTCTGCCCTTCGAGTCTGTCCCGTAATAGGAAACCACAATCCGCACTTTCGCAGAGCTCGCAACCTCAGAAGGATCTTTATAGCATCTCGCACAGTTCCTAAAGCCCTGCTCCCCAATGCAAATCTGCTCGCTATCCAATAAGCATCGCTCGCCATTCTTTGTGCTCCCGCAGGTAGGAACGAACCCAGTCTTCAGTGGTCGCTTGACAGTGTGGGATTCGGCCATAAACACAAAATTTTCGTTGAGGGCGCTGAGTCTCGATATCTTAGTCTCCTCGGTCAAGCTTCTATTGTTACCGCTCACCGCTGCGAATGAAAAGTTAACCGGAGAAAAATGGGTTTCCCCCGAACTATGTAACTCCATGGTTTGTGCGTTGATATCAGCTGGTATGATGCTTTTTGCGTCCCCTTCGTAGTTGAATAGCCCTTTGTGTAAGCCCACATCTAGCATTAGGGTTGTGACGACTGCGACGCTGCCGCTACCACCACACTGATCTAAATCCTTCTGAGCAATAACCACTGAAGCATCAGAAAAGCCTTTTTCGGGGTTTGCAACGCTGTTGGAGTTCCCGAAGCCGTAAACAGAAAGGTATTTTTTGTTCTGATCCTTTGAGAATGAATACTTTACTACTCCATTTGTGGTGCTCTTCTGGAGTATAGCCAAGGAAGCGGCATCGGTTAAGGTGAACAGTTGCAGCTTGTCAACCTGAGGAGCAAAGCCGTAGATCGCTGTTGTGATCGCGTTTGTTGTATCAGCATTAACGTAGTTTTCATTAGCCAAGTCTACTATAAACCTCAGATCCATTCGATCGAGATGCTTGCAAGCTGGACCGGTAGAAGACCATGGGCGACACGGTTCCGTATTCGTGTTGTCATCACCAAGGACAAGAGAGTGATACGTGGCACATATAAGATATAAAAAAGCAATGATACAAAAATTCACAAGTGATCCGTGGTACATTTTGGTCGATTTACTTTTTGAGCTTTCTTCATTCATGCATATGATTAGGGGGGAAATTAGAAAAATTCAACATAAACAGTTTAAGTCAACATTAGAGGTAGATAGCATCTATAATTGCTTTTTAAGTTCCCAAGATGAGCTTTTATATATTCAAACCAGTCGGATTATTTTCCATAATGCTGCAGGGATGTGGATTCATCGATTTTACGACGTTTTAATATGTGAAAAAAATGATGAGCAGTAAATTCAATCTAACATAATCATATAGAAAAATGAAATATTCAGAGTAGAATGCAGCAGCACCCCATATGGCCTTGATGATGAACATATCCTACCCTTATCTACTCGAATATACAAAGTAGAAGTATAGATGGCAGGTTCAGGGTAACTGTTTGTATCATATTTATGTTTTTGAGTGGAAGACAAAGTCTCAGGAAAGACGCTATGGATGAATTAATAAGTAACTGAATTAAGGTGCCCATACCTTCATGAAGCACAAATAGGACGAAGGGAGGAAGAAATAGGATCGACTAAGACCTTAGATCCTATACTTCTCTACAATGTATAGTCTAGTGTCGAGAATCACAGGTCCTCGAAATGATCCCGTAAACCTCTGCCATGCAATTCACGCGCTTAACTATTCGAAAGGTCTCAGTCTATGTTTCTAATATAATTTCATTTCATGCCCTAAGATATCAGCTAAAGCGTATGTTGAAGGAAACGAACTCCTAAAACTTTCAATCCAGTTTGTTTCCGCTTAACTAAGTACGGCAAATGCTCATGCTAGGTATATCAGTCACCATATTTCGAAATAAACAGTCATTAGTGTTGAATTGGAAAGCTGCAACAAAAGGAAGAAAGTGTACTGTGGTCTGTGAATATAGATGGTACAGAACAAAGTGAAATAAGGGGAAAAAGAAGAATTGTGTACCCTTCGTTACCATAGAATCCCATGTCTCAAAGTAGAAAGAGGAGATAGAAAACAATCCTATTAATATTGAATAAGAAAATTAATGTTTAAACTTTGTTACTTCAAAATCTTGGAATTCCTACTTATACAATTCGGCCTTATTTTCGCAAGCACATATATGCCTCTATGGAGGGGAAAGTATTAGTAGAGAGAAATAAGTCAACGCATAACCAGCGTCCTTTTCGCCTCGGGAAACTTAAAAGGGTGTGAGTCAATGAAAGAAATAAGTGAATAACGAGTTACCCACATACCAACAATACCAAACAGCGTCGCTAGCGCTATTATACAGCGGTCTGCTTCCCATGATTTAGGAGTGTTCTGTGAGTCTTGTGCAGCTTTTTCTACAACAACTTTAAAGTGAAGTGGTTTGCTGTTATCCAAGGGTATTGACAAAACCGAATCCGCGGTATTTAATCGATAAAGAGGATCAATAAGTTCAACAAGTACTTGAATTTCCTTGACGGTGTCTGGCAGCCCTATAAAACTGAAGGTATTGGTGATATCAAGGTTTGCAGTTCGTACAATGATTCCTGCCCGGCCATCCACTGCACGAATGGTGACATATGGAATGATTTCAGGATCCGCCTCCACCCATCCTGCGATTGATCGCCTGCGTTCCGCATGTGCAGGGACTGAAATGGATAATAGCACTAGCAGGAGAATGACATGGTGCCAACGACACATGCTAGCACTTAGCTGGATTAATGTTAGAGTTAATTTTCTTCTTCACAGCTATATTAAGATGATGACAAGATGGAAAAGAAAAAAAAATGGCCAGCCAACCAAAGCGGTTGACACTGGTGACGAGCTGAGAAAGCTAACTTCTGCTTATATTATGCCTTTCACCTTTGCTATGATGGTTTTGTTGATTCGATTATCAACCACACTAGTATTTTTGCCTCACGTCTGCTTTATTGGCGTTTACAAAACAAAAGAAAAAAAATGCTAAAGCGCAATATACCCACTCCATTCCAATAGCCGACATCACACAGCAAGCACATTATTTTTGATTAAATGGCAGTGGTATCAAGAAATAATATAAACCACTCAGTGAGAGATTCAACTAGAAGCTACTAGTGTAATATGGAAAGGATTAAGCACAGCCTCATAATGTAGACATCATACCTATGATAACTGAAATCATCGGTGGAGTCATAAAATGAGTTGCTATATCGTACAGAGAATGGAAATAATCATTTGATATAATAATTCCATAATATAATAATTCTTTGTTGTAGACAAATCGTGAACACTTTATATGGGCGCTGTTTGGCTATAAACACCCATGGTAACATGACAACATGCTTTGTCATTACCCGTTTATATTAAATACGGTTCAATCACAATGAAAACCATTTATTAAATAATAGTACCAGTTCTATATCAATCCCATGTGTCTTTATATATAAATATATATGTATATATATACTTATATATATATATATATATATATATAATTTCT
>AIHY01000383.1:0-16214 GCA_000331125.1 Phytomonas serpens 9T
ACCGGTTTGTATCATGATTATCAATTATTACCTTAAATACTTTTGGATGACCTTATATATATATATATATATATATATAAGCACTCAAAGTCCTACACATTTCAGCATATTGTTGGTCATGAATTTCATGCTATTATTCTGTGTGATACTCAAAAAATATTAATATGGCAAGTAGATACATATTTACATTGCACACAATGATATATGCATATGTATGTATAGTTTTTTCTTAACACTTCACCAAGTTAATTGAGATAACCTGAGGTAGACATTCAAGGAAGTAGATTCAAAATTCAAAATTAAGGGGTGATGTCGAATAAGGGAGAGAATCATGCGCCGACAGATGAATTTGAGCACTATGAAAAACTCATAGGCGATAAGAAATTAAGGTCGAGTATGAGTCTATCGCAGAAGATCGAAATCTATGGTCTGTGGTGTGTGGCCGCCCGAGGGAAATGCACGCGACCAAAGCCCTCCCGTGTGAGACTGGTTGAGTATGGTAAATGGGCAGCTTGGAAGAAATATGAGCATCTTGGGAAAGATGAGGCGCGGAAGATATTTGTAGAGCGTGCCAAGGAGATTCTCGGAAAGTCGAAGCTATAAATAGCTTTATTTTCTTCATATTTGTTAGTGATGTCTTGGAGTTATTTCTGTTCTGCAGCTATCATAGCCATCCACTTTTTAAAGTGATGTAATATGCTTACTTCATTTTTAAAGTGATGGTGTTGGTGATTCTGTATTTGATGGGAGGCCTTATAATTCCTCAAAATAGTTTGGAATCTGAAACAAACAGTGCAAGGGAATACGCATAAAATGGATCGAATTCAACTGGAATTTGCCTTGCATTCTTAAAATATCTCAATTAACACCACCTCATATATTTTAAGTTGATTATAATGCACCAATAAGCATAAAAATGTCAATTATGGGCTGCCTAACGGAAAATATTTTAAAAGTCCTGACGAACCTTCCCTAAAAATCAAACAGAAAATATGCGGTAACAAATTATTCGCATGACTAACCTATTTTGTATCTCTTCCAAATAGTTTTCTTTCAAATCGAGAAGCAAGAGAGCATATCCTAGACCTAGGTTCTCAAAAGGCAATTCATATTTCTAGTGGGAAAAATTCGATTTTTTAAAAAGTATTCATCCTCTCCAAGAAAACGATCTGTGTGGCGACATGGCAGACGGACCAATTCGAACAGAAGAAGCACGTGATTTAACGCGTGTGGAGCGTGTGGGGGCGCACTCCCACATTCGCGGTCTTGGATTGGATGATACCCTCGAGGCGCGCCTTCTGAGCCAGGGTATGGTAGGGCAGATGGAGGCAAGGCGGGCAGCCGGTGTGGTAGTACGGATGATCAAGGAAGGCAAGATAGCGGGGCGCTGCGTACTACTGGCGGGCGGTCCCGGCACTGGCAAAACTGCCATCGCAATGGCTATGGCACAGTCTCTCGGTCCGGAAACCCCCTTCACGATGATAGCCGGAAGCGAAATATTCTCGCTGGAGATGTCCAAGACGGAGGCCCTTACGCAGGCTTTTCGCCGTAGCATCGGTGTCCGCATTAAGGAGGAGACCGAAATGATTGAGGGTGAGGTGGTCGAGATCACTATTGATCGCCCGTCAACGAATCCTGCTGAGGCGGGAAATCGAAGTGGGCAGCTTGTCTTGAAGACCTCTGACATGGAGTCAATGTTCGACCTTGGCCAGAAGATGATTGAAAGCCTACAGAAGGAAAAAGTTCAGGTTGGGGATATCATCACCATTGACAAGGCTACTGGTCGTATTAACAAGCTGGGACGCAGTTTTATTTACAGTAAGGACTTTGATGCGATGTCGTCAAACACGCGTTTTGTGCAGACACCCGAAGGCGAGCTTTCGAAGCGAAAGGAGGTTGTCCATACCGTTACGCTGCACGAGGTCGACGTGATTAACTCCCGCCAGCAGGGTTTCTTAGCTCTCTTCGCAGGGGACACAGGTGAAATCAAGACTGAGGTGCGGGAGCAGATTGATCAACGCGTGGCGGAGTGGCGTGAGGAGGGTAAGGGTGAAATTGTTCCTGGCGTTCTTTTCATTGATGAGGTCCATATGCTAGATATCGAGTGCTTTTCTTGGCTCAATCGAGCCCTGGAGAGTCCTTTGGCACCAGTAGTAATAGTTGCCTCTAATCGCGGGATCTCACGTATTCGCGGAACACAGTACAGGTCCCCCCACGGGATCCCAATTGACCTCTTAGATCGCATGGTCATTATCACAACGAAACCGTATTCAGAACAAGAACTCGGGAAGATCATCCAAATTCGCTGCGAGGAGGAGGATGTAGAAATGGAGTCTGATGCTGTAGCGCTTCTAACAATGCTTGGCAAGAGCACATCGTTGCGCTACGTGCTGCAGTTAATTACTACGGCCAATTTAGTGGCTCAAAAGCGTAAGTCTCCGACTGTTTCAGTGGCTGATATTAAGAAAGTGTATCTACTTTTTATTGATCTGCGGCGTAGTGTGGAGCTGTTGCAACAGCACGAAAAGGACTTCTTATTTGGTGAGGACGACGTGAATGTAGAGAACTTTGCCCCTCTCAAATGTAACACCAATACTGGTGATGCCAATGAAGAAGAAATAGTGAATTAACAGCCTTTGACAAATTAATGAGAGAAGAGAACAAAGAAGGGAATTAGGTGTGCAAGGACCAGTAATGTGAAGGGAAAAATAATGTCATTTGATTGAATCTGAAACGGTTCCAATATTACTTTTAGCCTTTCGGTAGGGAAACTTAATTTGTTACCTTTTGTACCTCTTGTGAATACTGAACCTATGTTATTATCAACCTTTTGTCCTCTTTTTTTGTTGAATTTCTATTTTTCGGTGAATTTTGTCCATTATATTAACGAGCAAAAAAATTATCATGTTCTGGGGTATTTCTAAAGCTATTCTACCAGCTTTTCAATGAAGAGCTAATTATTCAGGTAAAATTGTAAGGCGTAGCTCACCATTTTTTAAGAATCGATTGAATCTGGAGAAAATTTTTCTTTCCTATGAAATCTTGGCTTAGCCATACATGACTCGAATGTCTACTTTGCCCAGTATTTCATTTCCCTATACATCTCTCCGTCGTTCTACTATGATTTCATATATATATATATATCTAAGAGAGGACATAGATATTAGTAGGCGGAATTTTATCGATGCCCCTTTCATCACGTGCTTATCCTTTATCACATTTTTCCAAGTGGTTTAACTATCGTTATGGCACTTTTCAATTCCCGGTAGAGATGCCGTACCTGTCTAGGAACGTTGCGAGCCAGTATCTCGCACAACTTCCTCTTCCATCTCATCCACAGCTCTCAGCGTCATCCCTTTTCTGTCTTTGCCATATGCTGTCTTCCTCGGGCGACTGTTACTGTCATCATGACTTGAAATGGGTTAGTCCGACTAAGAGGTCGTTTATCAATCCCTTTTCTCGTTTTGTGCATGATCTAGTCCCTTTCAGGAGCCTTCTTTCGGGGGATAAAAGCATCGAGACTCGGACAACTGAGATCGCAAAGCTCGGTTTCCTATGGGAATATGCCATAAAAAGCCATCAGATACCCTTTTCCACTTCTCTATCAGAGTTCTTACAGTGCTTGAAGCTACTGTGCCCTCTTTTTATTTACATCGATAACCCTTCATCATTGCATTCATGGCAATTATGTAACAAACAGGGGAGTGATGTGCTCATCAGTGATGAGGTTATGCGAGGTCTTATTATTGGCTGGCAACCTTGGGTTAGACCAGGATTGCGGCGTAAACTAGTAGCGAGCCTGTACAAGTCTTCTTCCCCAATTTTTAGAGTGCTTTCATCTTCTTCGGATCACACTAATGAGATGTATCTTGGTACGGATGAGCTCCAGTGCAAGTGGAAGGCATTATTGCGTTTGGTGCCACTTCATTTTATCTCAGTGGAATCTCTCAAGACACGCTTGTTAAACCAAACCTCCATCTCAATTCAGAGCACTATGAGCCAACCAAACCATGCCCAGAATATGTTCTCATCTCTTCAGTGGCAAGATTTTACCTACCCGAGTCCACTTTTTCATGGCTTKGAATGGTCTTTTGATCAATACAGTTTGCGTCTTGCTTCCTATGAGGCATGCATTAATGCAGGCTGCAAACCTGATTTACTGCAGGTGGGTTATGGCACCGCCAACGCAAATGATGACCAGGCGGCTGGTGAGCCAACGCTTCCTCTTCGTCAGCGTCCGACTCTCTTCTACGCAGCTCTGGGGCTAATCGCTGAGGCGGTGCCAACTTTCTTCACACCTCTCGATATCGTACAGCATAGGTATGTCTCGCAATGTGGGTTAGTGCTGAAAGAGCTGCGAGAACGATCTGCTTCTGCTGATAACAGTGCTTCTTCTCTAACAGACGATGAGGTTCAGTGGTTGGAACGCCATTTTTCTCATCTTGAGCCACTCTTGGACCACCCAGACTTGAGATTTGCGGTGGAGGTAAGAGACGGTATAGGAGGGGTGTTTGCAGATAAGCCTGCACGTTTCCAAGCGCGTCTTCCGCTAAGTGGAGCCTTGGTGCGGTTGCACACAGACTTTTTTCATCCTACCCGTGGTAAGGTCGATCCGTACTTTCTTTACCAGTTCCATAGCTTGCCTTTTACAAAGCAATTGGACCATGTAGGTCCATGTGGTATTGACGCTGTGTGTTCGACATCGCGTTGTAACTATGAAGTCTGTCTTCATGGGGTCTGCACACCTTCTTCTGATTCGATGGAGGACATCCACAAGTTACTTTCGGAATTTCCTTCGCATCCTTTTCCACCATGTGTTGTTGTCGATGTAATCCGCAAGTGCGGTCTTTCTGCTGTCGCTTCTAACCCTTCCAGCCATGACAAGCAAGGCGAAAAGAGCTCCAATCCAATGGAGCTGGTGCTTGGGCTCTGCAGTGGAACTCCTTCGCTCACGTTTCCGTGTGAGCCGTTTGACATTGAGGTTTCGACCCAAGTACCACTCCTTGGTGTTGTGCATATCTTCACTTTTCCCATCTCCAACAGTCCAGCCGAGTGGTGGTGTGACCTCCCTCCGCCGGTTCTTGATCTTCTCAGAAATGACGGTGTATTAAAGCTCTTCCTTGCTTGTTCCACAACGCCCGCGACACACACTGTTTACAGTTATGAAAAGAGTGAACACTTTATTGGAAGTTTGCGCTGGCCGGCGTCCTTTGGCAGACTCGGGGATTTGGTTATGCTAACTCAGTTCATCGGTTACCCTATCAGTAGTAGTGACCTTTCTATTGAACTCCTTAAGTCACTTTTGATGCGACGACTTGGTGTGTCGTTGAACCTTGCTGCGACTGATACCCCAATCCCGAATATCACTTTTAGAGGCGTAGCGGAGACGACTGCGATGGCACATGCACTTTTTTTGACTATTCAAGGAGACGATTATGGTTTCCCTTCGATTTACTACGGGTCGCCTGCATCAGATTCGTCGGTTCCAAACTTAGCGACATGTAGGAATCTGTTTTGCGTATCATGGATCAATTTTGTGCGTAATAGTTCCTCATATCGTGTTGATCGTTCCTTGACAGTTCGACTTCATCGGTATCTCTGCAAGTGGTTTTCCGGTTTGAATTTGGTGGGTGATGACCCTACTATGCATCCAGGGAAATCTTCGCATCCAGACGAAACCATGAAGTGTATTCAGATACCAGCTCGTATTTTCAGTCTTCCCTTGCATCGTAAAAAAGAGGTACTGAAAGAAATGTCATTTTTATATGGCCCTGAGACTTTACACCAGTTATCTCCCTTGAGTCCCTCAGAAAGAGTATCGCAAGTGTCTTCTGTATCCACAAAAAAGGAAGGTACACCTGCTTCAATTTCTAATACATTAGGGAATCTGCACAATTTATCTCCAGAACATGCACCACCCAATGAGAGGGAACATAGTAGCAAACTCGAAGTAAAAAGGGACTGCATATATTCTCTTGAGAGAGAAAAAATGGACATACTAGAGCAGGAAATGCCACATAAAAGTTCCGTGAAGCATGCTGAATGCAAGGAACGCGATGGACTTAAACACAGTTTATGCCATGCCTCTGAGTGTAGCATTTCTCCATCATATTCGCAAACTGCTAATGACAACGACTTTCTTAGCGTACTTTTGGAATCGCCTGCTCAACGATCTCCTCAGCAAAAAGCCACTGTAGATTCCTTCCAATACTTGCCTTGCCCAAGTAATGTGCCGAATAAGTCACTCACGAGTGCTGATGAAGTGTCTGCAGCTTCCTCCGAGAAGGATTACGCAACTACTGTAAGACCTATTAACGAGAAGCATACGAGTTTGTTTCAGCGATTACCAGAAGACGGACTAGTGATGTCATCCACCTCGCCACAGCTGGTTCAAGATCTGAGAATGGTGAAAGCAACTGACTCTCACAGTCTTCTTAGTGAAACCCGGAGTAAACTTGGCGGGGGTGTAGAGCATCGCTCGCGAGGTCTCCCTTTCCCCAGAAGCACCCTTTCCGAGGGTCTTTCCTCTGCACACTCAACGGCTACCAGTGACTATGGTAAACCGAGACTCGGCTTTGATGTCGGGGACTGTAAACCTGCCTTCGACAAAGGTGGCGATCCCAAGAGTTGGAGGAAGAAGGGCTATCTTTCTCACTCTAGGAAGAATGCGGGCTTCCAGAGTTCCTCGCACATATCCACCCCTTTACCAGCGATGACGGCATCGCTGGCTTTCCAGGGGCCGCTGCAAGGGAGCACTAATTTCAACACCACCACGGTGAAGGCAACGTCAGCGCCTGGTTACACAACTTTTGAGGGGCATAATTCTCAGGTAGCGGGTTCGAATGCCTTCCAGCCTTCAAATGACGGGACAAACGGTAGTCCCAACGCCCTGTCGTTGGCGGCGCCTAACTTGGATGCGGAGAAGTTGCGTTTGCTAATTCAAACAGAAGAGGGAATATCGCTACTGAAGGAACTCTTGCGGTAGAAACATGTGGTGTGCAAGATCCTTTACTTTTTTTCATTCTTCAAAAAAATCTTCGCATCCTTGTGTTGTCTTAAAGTACATGTAGCTTCCTTTGATATTTCAATAGGCATCCTTTTCCTTACCTTTATTATTAGTATTATTTATTTCTGTTCGGGGTTCAAAGATGCCTGACCCCTTTATCACATAGAATTTCAGACCAGATTTCATCCTTAATTCTTTCACTTATCATTCCCTTTACAGTGAGGGCTGGTCCGTATGGGCCTGATTTCCGGAACATTCTTTTAGGTTTTGTTTCGTTGAAAACTAATTTTCTTTAAGTTTTTTTTCTTTTTTTGGAACAGCTTCAAATGTCTATCGTTTCGCTTTGTTATTATACAATTGATGATTCAAATTTAATTCATTGCATCAGCATCTCATGATGAAAGTTAATGCAACCATGTTATCATCCATAATAATTATATATGCCATTTTCGATTTAATCAACCCCTCTTGAGGTATTTAGGGTGGATGAGATGGCCAATGATGCAAAAGTTACTCCATCTTTTGTTCTATTTTTGTAGATATTCTTTGTTTTGTATCTTTCTATTACATAGCACTGCTCTGTCCATATTGAATTATTATTATTCTTATTCGGCTTTCTTTGTAAGGGCATTGGCTTATGCTATTTGACCGTATATCCTGTCATGCAGTCCCCAAATTCGCTTTTAATTCCTACCTTGTGGAAATTAGTCTGTTTGTTGCTTTAGTCTTGCCTGTTCTGGCCAATGGTGAGACTCTGGGCGAGGGTGCGACGACTTCGCGCAGCCTCACCGGATCCGAGTGGGCCTACCTTATTATTGCCGATACCGTCCTCCTGATCTTTGCAGCGCTCTTCGCGGGGCTGACCTTAGCCCTCCTTGGGCTCGACACCCTTTCCCTCGAGATCATCGCAGACAGTGGCTCTGAGCCGGATAAGACCTACGCACGGAAGATCTTACCGATTCGAAAACTTGGCAATCAGCTACTATTTACGTTGATTTTGGGCAATGTGATGGTAAACACACTCATCACACAAATTACAGATTCGCACATCAGTGGTTGGGTCGCCACCATCGTTGCGACAGCCCTTACGACGTTGGGAGGTGAAGTCATCCCACAGGCACTCATGTCTGCTCATGCTCTAAAGGTAGGTTCTAAATCTGTTCCCATAGTGAAGTTGTTCGTTTTTCTTTTTTATCCAGTGTGCAAGCCACTGAGCATGATGATGGATAAGCTCATTGGCACCGACCCTGGCCAGATCTATGAACGAAATGAGTTGAAAAAGCTGATGTTTATGCACGCAGCGCGGAGTACCGAGTCCGGTATTGGTGCTGGTGAGGCGGACTTAATGGTAGGGGCCATGGAGCTCTACGAGAAGACTGTGATGGAGGTCATGACGCCGATTAACGAGGTGCTGATGCTGGAGGCGCACGAAAGGCTTAATGAAGAACTTATTCAATTGATTTCCGACCGTGGCCATAGCCGAATTCCAGTCTACCAAACGAACAAGAATAATATCATTGGGGTCCTCTTTGCAAAGGATTTATTGATGGCTAACCCGCAGGAAAACACTCGAATTTTGCTCCTTGTCAAGTTTTACAATCGCCGCTGCCACATTGTGCCGTCAGATACGAAGCTAATTTCTATGCTTAAATACTTTCAGACCGGTAAGACACACATTGCGCTAGTGCAGGAAGTTCAGCAGCCCCCTTATGGTGATCCCTATTACGAGATGAAGGGCCTCGTAACGCTCGAGGATATCATCGAAGAGCTGATTCATAGTGAAATTTTCGACGAGTATGATTACGATCCCCGTCAACAAACATTCAGCCAAACAATTGCCAACTGCACAGTGAGTAATTTGCCGAAACGTGTGCACATTGGCATCACCTCAAGATGCAGCCGTAGGGTGCAGCTCAATCAAAATGAGCTGAGGGCGTCCGCACTTTTTCTGTGTGAATCTTTGCCCGAACTCAAGATGGCAGATGTCGATGCGTTAACAAATGTGCTGAACAATTACTCAACAGTCTACCGCGTGCGGGCGCCAAAGGATGCTCGTGGTCTGGAGAGCGATGACAAGCAAAACGTGTGGTTGTATCGGGAAGGTGTGGCGTCGTCGGTGTTCACGTTGATTATCTCTGGACGTGTTGAGATCTTTGCTGCGAAAGGAATCGTCTTAGAAATGGGAAGCTGGTCTCTGCTTGCCACTGATGCCCTTACACATGATCAGTTTATTCCTTCATTTGGCTGCCGTGTTGTACAAAACAGCACCCTGATGCAAATCACGCATGACGACTTTAAGGATATCCTTACATTTTGCAGTAAAGTCTCTATCGAGGGTTGTTCCCCAGATACCCCGCCATCAGAATTGTCAGCTGTGTAGTTTTCTTTCAATTTCTGATCTTTTCATGGAGTTCCATTGCTGCTGTTGACATGATTGTTTTTTTACTGTTGTATGAATGCTTCTGCATGTTAATATATAAGCAGGCATTACTATCACTATCAAGGCACTATAGAAAGACGTTTGTAAGTTTTTGTTTACCTTCATCTTCAGCGCGTCTTTTTTCCATTCGAATTAGACATACATTGAAAATTTTCTCTTAATGTATCACCTATTTTTATAACTGTTTCTGTGGATCTTAATTTGGTTGAATTGTTTGTGTGTCCAAAACATTTCTCTTAGGACCTTGGCTTTGGAGGTGATAAGTAAATTTACTTAGTGCACTAGTGGATGCACGGCATTTTTTCACTTCATTTCATATATAGATAAATATACATATATATGCGTGTATATAGGTATATGTGTATTGTTAACTATAAATGCTTCTTTTTTATTTCTGAATGCGTATGGCTTTGGTAAATATAAAGTTTGCCTCTTTTTAAGTATGACGGAATAGTGTAAGCAATTGAAATATCATAATTTTATCACTATTTCCATTTACCAGAAATCTGATCGATGGTTGAGTTTTCTGACGATATTGGGCCCGAAACCACTGCAGAAGTGGTGCAGCGCTTAGGCGATATCGATGTGCTTCTTCGGGATGAGAAAACGTTTGGAGATGACGGAACAGCACTGATGACCTATTTAAAGTCTGGCGAGGATATTGGATCCGTGTTACAGCGAAATGATCTAGAGTTGCGCGAGCTTTCTGAGCTCTTTATTCATGACCATCTTAGTCGAGCCGATCAGATTTGTAGTGTGTACAATGACTTTTCGAAATCCGAAGAACAGCTGGTGGACTTCGAGACTGCCATTGTTGCATTCCAACGGAGACTGGAAAAGACATCTGACGACATTGTTCTAATGCAACAACAAACGGACCGTCTCGCACGCAGTGTCACGCATCGCCAGCGCGTGAGTGAGAAAATCAATGAAGTTTGCAACGCCTTACAGGATTGTGATTCCTTTTGTGAGAAGATCGTTAACAATGATGTCGATCAAGATTACCTTACAGATCTGCGAGAACTAGAAAATTTGCTGTCTTTTATCTCTAGTAAGGAGCTACAGTCGTCAGCTGTGCACGATGAAATTCGTCCAAAGCTAACAGCTGCGGCACTCAAGGCAGGTAATAAATTGCAGCGTTTTCTCTCTAAGCAAATCGTGGCCCTTGCCAGTAACCTCGACAACTTAGAGGGTAACCAGCAGATCCTTGAGCAAAATGGACACTTCGCCTATCGCTTTTTGCGGTCCTATAATTCGGCCGTCGCGGAGGAAATAGTAAAGCTTTACGTCAGTAACATGTCAGGTGTGTATAGAAAACAGATTGAACCCCTTCTGCGAGGCTTTGAGGAAGCCTCGGAGCTACGTGCGCGCCCTCTTGATCCTATTGTGTTGTCGAAGGAGATCACCGCGATCCTGTCGAATCATGACGCAGGCTCGCCTGAAGGAAATCAGGTGGAGCCACCTCCATGGAATGGCTTCCCAGCGCGGACTTTAACGCCAAAAGAGCGTAGCGTTTCCCGGCGCCTCCTCAGCCTCACGAATATATTCACCAAATCTGACGCCTCACACGCGCTTCGCGAGGCTACATTCCATGATACCATCGCCGTCGTGCGGTCGTTCGAGGTGCGCCATGGACGGCTGCAAAGCTGCCCGGATAGCGCGGTGCTGCTCGATCAGTGCGATTGCTGGATTTGGCAACTTGCAAAGTGTCTTCAGGCCTTGGTAAATGCCTGCATGTTGGAGTGTCGTTTCATCAGCAGCTTTTTTTCCCCGAGCGAGTCCGAGGGGGATGCGAACATGAGCGACGTTGAGCGCCTTTCGCATACCGTGCTGGATCCCATCATTCGCACTGTTGAGTCCACTATCAAGGAATATGCACCTTTAGTTCTAGATCGCACCGATGTGTTGGCGGCGCTGCGATGCATCGATATTTTGAAGCAGTATTTGTGTACCATGCAGGATCCGATCCCACTCTTGATGCTGAGCGGCATGTTGGAGATGTCGAAGTCAATCTTCAAGAGCAATTTGCGTATTGCCCTTCACAACGATAGGGTGGCACTTGGGTACTTATCCTCTATGAAGCTGCGAGCCTTCCATCGGACTCCCACGCTAAACGCTAGGGCATTGACGACACTTTTGTATGAACAGAACTACGCCGCAAGCCTTGGCCTTCAGCCCACTTTGCTTCGTGTTGGCGAGCTCCTAGGGCAGATGGAGTTGTTAAACACAGCCCCTTTTTTCCGCTTTTGCTTTGCCAAGGAGAATGCAAGTGGAAGGACGTATGATACTCATGTTAGCGCTTTCATCGCCACATCCTTGAACAACTTGCTTGATTTCATCGAGCAATTAGCGAAACGACACTCCAGCATTCTATCACGAAGTCTTTTTACCTGCACTAATATTTTTTTTATCAATGACGCATGGCATACACTCATCTCAGAGTTTGAAGAAAAGGATTCAGCGAACTTGCATCACAATTCCGGTTCCCTTGCTTGGCGATCCCCAGATGCCACATGTGTTGCCTCCACACGCAGTAGTTCAGATGCATTTGTGGCAAGCGATGACACATCGCCCTGCTTTTCTGATTCGAGGAACATTAATCTTCTGGAAAGCCGTTTTGAAAAGGTGTTGGAGGCGCTCGTAAGGGCATACATCGAAAATCAGAAGGGGTTTGACTACTTCTTCAGCTTTGAGAATGATATGGAGGCGGAGCTTGGCCAAGATTTTTTTGCCTCAGGCACGGATCAACAGGGCATCGCTTCAGCTAATACTTCAGGGAAGATCACCTCATCGAACTTGTCTGCGACTAGAACTCTTGAAGTAGCAACAGTGTTTCATGACAACTGGCATGATCAATTTTGTGAAGTGGTGGCGGATGTCACACAAGCAATACAAGCCATCTTCGAGGGTGTTTCGCTTACTAAGCATTCTCGATCAACCCCGCAATACCTTTGCAGTGAATTCGTGCAATCCATATTACGCACATACTGCCACGCCGTGGTACGCGCCAACGACCGGCTTTCATTCTTTGTAAGCAAAGTCCACGCTAAAAAATCCAATATCCAGTCAAAGCTTATTAGTAGTTCTATCCTCATAGACGGAATGTATAAGATGATTCGACATGATATGCAGTAGGTGGAAAGAGAACCACCTTTTAGAGAGAGGTGCTTCGAATGAGAAGATGATAGAATATTCTCATACGATATATTATCAATATATATATATATATTGTGTCATTTGTGCTAGTCATTGACATTTATTTTGTCATTCATTTCTTGGAATTGCATTGGTGTATCTATTGAGGTTGTTAATCAAATACACACTTTTTAAAATTACCTGATGCCACTTTGATGGCTAATTGGAGGCGAACAGAGAAGAGGGAATGTCTATTTAAACTATTACTAAACCAGTATTCATGCTTCTGTGGAGAAACAAATACATACCATCACGTAAAAAAACACAATTCTGTTTATTTCAACGCTTTATAAAGTCTAGGTTATCTTCCGGTGTGAAAATGAGCTTAGTTATTTTGTATGGAACTCAAACGGGCACGGCTGAGCAGGTTGCTTTTCGCGTTGCGCGTTTAGCTCTTAAGCGTGGAATTCCGAGAGTGCGTTGCCTGCCCGCGGACGAGGTGCCAGTGGAGAAGTGGTATGACATGGCATACGAGGATGGGGATGAGCCCTACTCTTGTGTACTTTTTGTCGTCTCCAATGCGAACCAAGGGGATGCCCCGGAGAGCTTCCGAAAATCCTGGCTTCGCTTGGTTTATGAAGCGGAGCCCTCCCTGAAGCTAAGGCACCTTCGATATGCCGTATTTGGGTTGGGTGATTCGATCTATGCAAAGTTCAATTACACTGCGAAGATGCTGCACAACCGCCTCCAAAGGTTGAACTGCGAGCCTCTGTTGCTACGGGGCTTGGGCGATGAAAGCGACGCCAAGGGGATTGATGAGACACTGCTGCCATGGCTGATGAAGTTTTGGGCTGCGCTGGGCTGCACGATTCTGCCGGATGACGTTACCGAGAACCCTTTAGAGGCTCCCATATTTCCCCTTTACAAGGTCATTCAAGTTTCGCCTCAGGGGGAGGTGGTGGGCAGCGATGCAGGAGGCAAACCTGCCAGTTCTTCGCGGGACGAAGGCGATCTCCTTCACTCCTTTCCGTCGATGCCTCCACATTCCACCTTCATCTGTGAAGTTATCTCGAATCAGCGCCTCACCGCTTCCGATCACTTTCAGGCCGTTCATCACATTGACTTGAGGCCACATCAGCCCCCCCTCAACGAAGCTCGAAGCGAATTCGATGATGGTGGCCTCTGCTACGAAGTTGGCGACGCGTTGGGCATTTATTGCCCTAATCGCCCTCCCCTTGTGGAGGAGATGCTCCGTCGGCTGAGGTTGAGTGGGGAGGAGATGCTCTACATCACGCCTGACGACAGTTACGGCCTAATTCAGCAAAGTGCTCGTCCTTTCTTCTATCGCCCTATGACAAGCCGCGCTTTGCTCACGCATTACGTGGACCTAGAGGCAGTTGTGAAGCACGAGTTTTTCTGGATGTTGTCGTTTTTTGTCGATAAACGTGTTCCATTCGAGAACAAATGCCACCCTCCAAGCTGCCTCAATGCGAGCAAGACGTGGAATGTGAGTGCAAAATTTAAGGATGAGACAGAAAGCGAGGCTGCCGAACAAGTAGGAGAGGTGCGGGATCGGCTTCGAGAGCTGGCTAATCCGTTGTATGTTGATGGATACTTACAATATGCCCACCGAGAGAAGCGCAATATCTGCGAGGTATTGCACGACTTCAATATGCCAAACTCTATGGCGTATGTGGAGCCTCCGTTGGCGTATATTTTAACGTTTATAACCCCTATGCATCCGCGCTACTTTTCATTATCTTCCTCACCTGCGATGGATGGGGGACATAGGCTGAGCCTAACTGTAGCTCAGCTCAGCTGGCAGACACCCATGAAGCGCCAGCGAAATGGGTTATGCAGTACGTATCTTGTTGAGTCTAAGGTTTCTGACAAGCTAACGTGTGTGCTGTGGCAGGGAACGCTTTCAACATCGCCGGTGCCGCATCCCCTTCTTTGTATCACAACAGGCACCGGCATCGCGCCAGTCCGGAGCTTGATTCGTCAATGCGCCGCTGCGGAGGATTCAGCGTGGGCGAAAACACCGATTTACCTATTTTTTGGCTGTCGAAACGAGGCCAAGGACTTTTTATATAAGGAAGAGTGGGAAGAGCTTCGGGAGTCGGGTAAGCTGCGGGAGTTGCATGTCATTCCGGCTTTTTCGCGTGATACGGCGAAGAAGGTGTATGTCCAGCATCAGTTAGGTCAGCATGCTAAACTTGTGAACACGCTTATTCTGCAAGATGAGGCGATTACGTACGTATGCGGCAATGCCAAACAGATGCCAAAGGACGTCCAGTCCACCTTAGAGCATATCGTAGCGACCTGCAGCTTCGATGGTGATGAGTTGAAGGCTGCACAAAAGATAAAGGAAATTGCAAAGTTGGGGCGCTACCAAGTGGATACGTGGTCGGCCTGATGGGCGTCGCTTTACTTGTGTGGCAGTATCTTGTGTACTTTACTTCCTCTTTCTCTTTCAACTATCCACCAATTTCTTCACCTTTTATAATTTTTTTTCTTTATTTATGTCCCGTTTCAGCGGAATCTAGGATTGTTGAAATGGTTTCAAACTTCCTTTCCTTTGGTTACCAGACTTTTCATCCCGTTTTGTATTCTAAATTTATGCATCAGAATAAGTTTCAGTATAGGAGTGCAGTTTTTGATCATTCGTTATTAGTATTTTTATCATTTTCACCTTAGATGAGTCAGCAAGGCCAAAATGTTGCGGCTCAGATGATCGCCTCTCTTCAACATGACAAGATCAATCTCCAGAAGCAGTTAACAAATATTCAGCTCGAAAACCATGTCCTTCGGCGCCAATTATACCATGTGAGCACCCTGCTTGATGTTGCCGTGAGCCAATTAGGCAATTTAGGCGTTGCGCTGGATGCTCCAATTGACATTCGCGCTCTCTGCGCTGAGGCTGACAAGTACGCGAACACCTACGTCGCGCAGTCGCAAATGGACTCGGGTGAGGAGGGGGTCTCCAAGATGGAGGCCCCGCCCCAACACTTCAGCAAGGCGCGCTTTCGACTCAAGACGGAGTTCCGCGAGCATAGCAAGTGCGTCCAGTGCTGCGCGTTTAGCGGAAGTAGCGATTCGCTCATCGTGACGGGTGGTTTAGATTGCCGGCTCATCGTGCATGACTTCTTGAGTTTGGAGAAGGTGTGGGAGGTGGCGGCGCATGCGGAGAACATCTGTGATGTCGCGTGGTTTGAAGGGACGAGGAATATCCTGTCGGCGTCGTACGACGCGTCGGTGAAGTTGTGGGATCCGCGGAAGACCGAGGCGACGCCGCTGTATCAGCACAACGCGAACGGCTTTGTGCTTTCGGTTGCCTCGCTCGACAAGTCCTTCGTCTTCGCCTGCGCGGATGTGCGGCGGTACACGTCGATCGTGGACGTGCGCGCGAACAAGTCCTTCTCGTGGGAGCACGCGCATCGGGTGAACTCCCTGGTCTACGACAGCTCCGCCGGGCATCTCATCACCGGCCACAGCAACGGCACGATCGCGATTTGGGATATCCGGATGGCAGGGATCGTCCTCTCGTCCGGCAAGCCGGCGCCTTCGGTGAAGGAGTCCCTCGCAAACCCGTGCGGCTCGCCGACGAGCTACCTTTCCACCTCCGCCCCCCCC